>JAVJIF010008237.1:0-201963 GCA_038442645.1 Agave tequilana
TATTTCTAACTAAAACACATACAAAATTCATCAAAATTTTTTTATTTTAATTTTAAACTACATATTCATGCAAATAGGGATAACAAGTATAAATGAACGAATCATCAAAAACTAGCTCATGCGTGTACAAAAGTGAATACAATGAGCATGAAGTTCAATTGCATATAAAACAAATGTAACTCACTATTTGTACATGTATACACAAGTTTTTGACAAAATCCACATTTAAACATGTCATAACCACAAGGAGTATCAAAACAGGTAGAAATCACATCATAAGAACTAAAACATGATTACTATGTAAATTCACATGCATAGATTCATGATGTACATTATAGCTAAACAAACGTGAGAACACTATTATGGGATCATATAAGCAAGTGTGTCTCAAATACTATACATGTATGTCAAGGATCTAATAACATGGAATGAACATACTAATCCATAGACATCAAAACATGCCATAAACAATTGAATATGAAAGCATGGGAGTTTAGGAATCGTTACCAAAACCGAAAAAGTAACTTTCTTGTCTCCAAAACATGGTGGTCATCTCCACCAAACCTTCCCTTGAAAGTGATGCATCTAATACAATTTTCCTTAAGTCCGGAACGCATCCACTCCAAGGTGTCATCATTCTCACGTCATGTGAGAGCCCACACCTACATCATAACAATAGGAGGGGTGGTCTTTGGTACCCATACTCTTTTGGGTCCATGGGGGTTAGTCCCTTCTCTAACCCAAATAAATTTCTTGGCTAAATTTTCAACATGTAAACGATCATAGCATTTAGCAAGATGGCCTTTTCGGCCACAATGTGTACATGTGTACCATGAGCATACTTGTGTTGATGGTGTCCGTGTGAAGCATTGTATGCCGTGATGGGTGTGCATGCATAAGGATGGAACTTGTTTCTTTCGAACCAAGGTTTCCAACCGTGAGTGGTTCATGGCACATTGGCTCATAGTGGAGCCCAAACAATCTACTCTCTTCTTTTACATACAAATATCATCATAAATTTTAGAAGAAGAGGTACATGCATTAGGTAGACTAGATGAAGAGGCTACACTAGCATGGCAAACATGTGCATCCATTTTATTTTGCAAAACAATAATTTTTCTTTCTTTAACACACATCTAAATCATTTGTAATGGAAATAATTTATTTTTCAAATCAACTTCTCTTTAAAATAAAATCAACTTTTGAAGACAAGTTATCATTTTTCTTCAAAAGAGCATGGCAATCATTTTTATTTTTCAAAAACTCATTTTCTTTAAGTGCAAGTTCTAATTGAGATCTTAATGAATCCCCTTTCATTATAGACCTCAACTTTCTCTTGCAAAACACAATCAAGTCTAGCATGCAAATTTTTATTTTCTTGTTCAATTCCTAGACTCTTCTTTTTCAACAAATTATATTTTTCTATCAATTTTTCACAACAATGGAAAGTTCTTCATTCAAGGCATGGGGATCAACATAATCATTTGAAGAACTAGCACAATCATTACTATCTAGTTGAGATTCCGAATGTACCTCAAGGAGTCATTCCTTGGACCATGAGCATTGTGGATCGGATTCTCCACTAGATTCCTCTTCTTGGATTGGCAATTGAAGCTTGGAGGTGGTGATTGTTGACAACTTGTTCCACACTGCAAAAGCGGAATCAATATTAGAAACCTATAAAAGATAGTCTTTAGGTAAAGTGCTTCTAATGGCCTCTAGGGCTTGTGCATTGGCCCCTATATGATTGCAATCACCAAGATAACATCTCTTGGTGGCCGCAAAGAAAACATGCAAACCTAGGGTCTTTAGGTACATGGACATCCTATACTTCCAAACATCAATGTTGGAAGGGTCAAAGCTAGGAGGGGTCATGAAGTCCATGGTAAACTATATATGATGATGTGCAAACAACAAATGCAAATGTAGATTAGCAAGCAAATGGATCACTCCTAGGATGTTAAGCCTAAGTATCAGGAGCACTAGCTCTGATACCAATTGAAAAAACACCTAGAGGGGGGGTGAATAGGTGTAAGTGCTAATCTAAGAAACTAAATGCAAATTAAGTGCGCTAAATGCGGAAGCTAATGCAAATTATGCACAAACTAATACAATACAACAAGTGTAGCCGAATTCCCCTTGCGAGGCTCTGGACTAACTCCCCTTGATTCCCCTTGAAATGGGTTGAGGCGCTATGTGAGCTCTTGTTGGATGAGTATAAGTTGGCACACATACACAAGCAATCCAAGCAATATAAAATACACCAATCAAGCCAAGCATATAAGAATGAATAGCAATATAAATAAATGTAAGGCAATATGAATTATGCACAACACAAGCAAATATGATATGAATATATGCTTTGCACAAATATAAGAGAGAGAGTTAGAGAGACAATGGATCAAAACGCAACACCAAGATTTGTTTCGAGGTTCGAGCACCTTGCTCTACATCCCCGCCTACACCACCGTGTAGGATTTCCACTATCTCAACTCCCACCGAGGGAACCTCTACCAAGAGGATTTTCTTACAACTCTAGGAGTACCAACTCCTCTCTCAACAACAACCTCCTCACAACCGAGGGGTTAGGCCCGTAGCCAATACAACAACCAATCCACACACCTCTACCGAAGAGGCTCACAAACCAAACTCCACCTCTACCGAAGAGGGAGCAAACCAATACACTCCGATCAATTCTACCGAAGAGGGATACAACAAATGAAGGAGGGTTTACAACAAGTGTTCCAAAACCACAAACTCTCTTTTTCTTTCTTTTTCCACAATAAAGATCCTAATAGTTTAGGATAGAAGATATAGCTCAAGTGTGGAATCAAAGTGTTTTTGGAAACAAGCACAAAGAAAAACTACTTGGGAAATCTCTTGTATAAGATAGAAAATGAAATACCAAATCAAAATCCCAAAACCTGGTTTTTCTTTGATTTTCCAAAAAACCAAAACAAATAAAGATGAGAGTTTTTTGCACTAACACTCTTTGAAAACTCTTTTAAACACTTCAGAAAACTGAAAATTTTTCTCTTGAAAAACTTGGCTAAAATCCCCAAAGAGTGGGTTTATATAGCCCCTATACAAAACTAGCCGTTTAGGCTGAGCTGGCAGTCTGACAGACTGCCGGTCCGACCGGTCCCGGTCACCGCCAACGTTCAAAATGTGACCGTTGGGCAATAGCGGTCGACCGGCCCCCGTCGACCGGAAACATCCTGAGAGCAAAACTCTCATCTCGGTCGACCGGCCCGGTCGACCGTCCCAGAGACTCCAAAACGTGCACAGACTTGTGCACGTCGGTCGACCGTCCCGGTCGACCGTCCCAGAGACTCCAAAACGTGCACAGACTTGTGCACGTCGGTCGACCGTCCCGGTCGACCGGCCTATGGTGCGGTCGACCGGTCCGGTCGACCGACTTGGCCTGTCAGCCAGTCCTCAGTTTCTGCACAGATACGGGATTTGAAAATAGGTCTTTTCACTCAATAAAAATCCCATAAATTCACAGTAAATCCAAAAAAATAGTTTAATCACAATAAAACTGTTTTTTAAAAATATGTTTTTCTAAAAACTTGTTTTATCATTTTTACTTTGATAACCAAACTTGTGATAAAAATTTCAAGACTATATATCACATATCAATTCATTTTTGAGTCTTGCAAATTTTATCAAAAACCAAACCTTGTATTTTGTCAACTTGATTTTTTAAAACATGAATAGGGATATCAAAATAAGTTTGTTTACCAAGTTAAAGCATGTATGTATAAATAGAAAACATCTACTATACATATAACATATGTAAACTGTTTTGATCAACTATTCATAAAAACCAAATATCAAATCATAAAACGTGTGTGTTTTGTGTTTCACTTCTTGAGCATATCAACTAAACTAAGCTTTACAAATGGATCTAAAAACTCTATCTAAACTAGGATACCTAAGTCTTCTTGACGATCATCATCTTCAAGTAGACTTGCTCCAAAACTCCATCCATGGGTTAGACAAAATGTGAACTTGAAGCTTTGGCCCTGGAATCACCATGAATAGCTTCTAAACATCTTGTTGAAGCTAATCACCAACCTAATATCCTGTTAATGATCTGAAACTTAGAAACACAAGAATATTAGTAAACATAACTACATGAGTGTTGATCATCATCAAAAACTAGAGTGGAAGGCCATTGGGCCAACAATCTCCCCCTTTTTGATGATGACAAAACTCATGGAGTTATATATGCATGGTTAAAGATAAGCTTCAAGGAAGCTCCCCCTTAACTCATGCATAGGGATAAACAATAAATATATGCAATGAATATTAAACATGAAACATGCATATGCATAAACAATAAATGGTTCTAGATATCAAATGGAATATTCAAAACAAAATAAGCTCTAGATATACCAATTACAAAGCAAACTCTATAAATCAATTAAACTTATATCTTGAGATTAAAACATAATATATGCATAAAACATAAGCATGCATATAAAACTTCATAAATCTTTCTCCCCCTTTTTGTCATCATCAACAAAGGGGTAATCAAAACCATAAATAAACGAGGGGTAAAATCTTTCTTCCCTTTATGTCAAACAAAACAATAAAAGACAATGTTCTCCCCCTTTTTGTCTAAAAACAAAAACAAAATCAACAAGGGGTGACTAAAACATGATATCAATTAAAAAATATGTCAATGAAGCATCTTGATACCAATAACAGGATCATATATGTTATATGCTATATACATTCATGAAGAGGAAGACGCTAAGTTAGCTTCCCTACACATATGCATTACATGAAGAAAGGATGACAAGCCCCAATTCACATAACACATATTATGTAATGCATAAGAGGAGATGTGAAGCTCCCCCTACACACGTATATCATTAAAAAGAGTTGTCAAGCTCCTCAATTTATAATATACTCAACATGAATCTATATGTAAGAGAGATGTTAAGCTCTCCTTGCATATAGGAAATACAAATCAAAACTTTGAATATTTTCTTTAAACAAAATTTTGAAAATACCAATTGTAATTAAACATAAGTCTTGAATTCTTAAACATGAATCTTGAAACCAAGCAAATTTTGAATTTCTTAAATATGATACCATTGTAAATATTTTACCAATTGAAAAGATTTTACATAGAACATTGATACCAATTGTAAGAATTGTTCATTTTAAAACATATAAACAACTTTTAATCATAAGTGTGGGAGTACAAATACCAATTGAAATACAAATCATATTTTCTCCCCCTTTATGAAAAACAAACTAAGACCATGCATAGTCTTGATAACATTTAAAAGTAATCAATTTAAACAAAATTGAAACTCAAGCACTGCATAAACACAACATATATATGTATGAAAAGATAGATACCAATAGAAATTGATATACTTGGAATTTAAAGCATACATACATACAACACATATATGAGTATACAAGAAGATCAAAATGATACCAATTGAAAGAGTTCAATGATACCAATTGACATAACAATAAGTTCAAGTGTATACATCATATTATCTACCACCCAATCATAATTCAAGTTTTAAAGATTTTCAATTTAGGGCATACATGAACATGATCTCCCATCCTACCCCGCCCTTGGATGGTAGGGTTTTTCAAAAATAGATTTGAAAATGTAGTTTTTGTTTGAAAATCTCTACCATATGAAGAATACCGCAACTAGTTAAATGGAACTTGTTACTAGCACGAATCCTTCAAGCAAGGAATAAAACAAATGAAATTCACATGATAATCATCACTCTAACCAAAAAGCATAACTCATGAGAAACAAAACATGAGCAATAAATATGAGTGTACAAATAACATGTGAAGATCATAATCATGAAAAATATTTCATTGAGCTCAATTATTCCTTAAAACATAATTCTATCAAAAACATGAAAAATCATATAAAACTCCTTATTTAATCTTCAAGGCATATGTATGTCTAATACAAGCTAAAATATACATACATATCTAAAACTCAACGAGTTCACTAAATGTATATTCATGAAGGCACGTGGCTCAAAAAGATGTATATGTATAAGATTAGTTTGAACTAGATAGACATATACATGAAGTTAAACATAAATACATGAAACATGAAAATCTACATCTTTACTAAAAGCAATTTTCATTTCAAGGTATATGTATGTCTTGTCCACATGAAGTATACATACATATCCCTAAACACATTGAGTCTTAAAATAGATTTGCATGAAAGGCAAATGACTCTAGGGTATACATGTATATCTTAAAGTTTGGCAATACGAACATATACATGAAGTGAAACACACAATCATAAAACAAATCCAAAAATGGAATACAAGTTTGAAATGTATGAATCATCAAAACTAGACTATACTAGCACATCTAATGGGTACAAATATGCAATCAAGCCCAAACATACATAGATTTATTTGTGGCCCACTATATGTACAAGTATAATTCCTTGTCTTAATGAAAACTAACACTTAAACATGTAATCAAGTCATTGAGCATCAAAACAACACACGATACCATATTTCTAACTAAAACACATACAAAATTCATCAAAAATTTTTTTATTGAATTTTAAACTACATATTCATGCAAATAGGTATAACAAGTATAAATGAACGAATCATCAAAACTAGCTCATGCGTGTACATAAAGTGAATACAATGAGCATGAAGTTCAATTGCATATAAAACAAATGTAACTCACTATTTGTACATGTATAACACAAGTTTTGACAAAATCCACATTTAAACATGTCATAACCACAAGGAGTATCAAAACAAGGTAGAATCAACATCATATAACTAAACATGATTACTATGTAAATTCAACATGCAATAGATTCATGATGTACATTATAGCTAAACAAACGTGAGAACACTAATTATGGGATCATATAAGCAAGTGTGTCTCAAATACTATACATGTATGTCAAGGATCTAATAAACATGGAATGAACATACTAATCCATAGACATCAAAAACATGCCATAAACAATTGAATATGAAAGCATGGGAGTTTAGGAATCGTTACCAAAACGAAAAAGTACTTTCCTTATCTCCAAAACATGGTGGTCATCTCCACCAAACCTTCCCTTGAAAGTGATGCATCTAATAAATTTCCTTTAAGTCCGGAACGCATCCACTCCAAGGTGTCATCATTCTCACGTCATGTGAGAGGCCCACACCTACATCATAAACAATAGGAGGGGTGGTCTTTGGTACCCATACTCTTTTGGGTCCATGGGGGTTAGTCCCTTCTCTAACCCAAATAAATTTCTTGGCTAAATTTTCAACATGTAAACGATCATAGCAAAATTTAGCAAGATGGCCTTTTCGGCCACAATGTGTACATGTGTACACATGAGCATACTTGTGTTGATGGTGGTCCGTGTGAAGCATGTGTATGCCGTGATGGGGTGTGCATGCATAAAGGATGGAACTTGTTTCTTTCGAACCAAGGTTCCAACCGTGAGTGGTTCATGGCACATTGGCTCATAGTGGAGCCCAAACAATCTACTCTCTTCTTTAACAGACAAATATCATCAATAATTTTAGAAGAAGAGGTACATGCATTAGGTAGACTAGATGAAGAGGCTACACTAGCATGGCAAACATGTGCATCCATTTTATTTTGCAAAAACAATATTTTTCTTTAAACACACATCTAAATCATTTGTAATGGAAATAATTTTATTTTTCAAATCAACATTCTCTTTTAAAATAAAATCAACTTTTGAAGACAAGTTATCATTTTTCTTCAAAGAGCATGGCAATCATTTTTATTTTTCAAACTCATTTTCTTTAAGTGCAAGTTCTAATTGAGATCTTAATGAATCCCTTTCATTATAGACCTCAACTTTCTCTTGCAAAACACAATCAAGTCTAGCATGCAAATTTTTATTTTCTTGTTCAATTCCTAGACTCTTCTTTTTCAACAAATTATTTTTTCTATCAATTTTTCACAAACAATGGAAGTTCTTCATTCAAGGCATGGGGATCAACATAATCATTTGAAGAACTAGCACAATCATTACTATCTAGTTGAGATTCCGAATGTACCTCAAGGGAGTCATTCCCTTGGACCATGAAGCATTGTGGATCGGATTCTCCACTAGATTTCCTCTTCTTGGATTGGCAATTGAAGCTTGGAGGTGGTGTTTGTTGACAACTTGTTCCACACTGCAAAAGCGGAAACAAGATTAGAAACATATAAAAGATAGTCTTTAGGTAAAGTGCTTCTAATGGCCTCTAGGGCTTGTGCATTGGCCCCTATATGATTGCAATCACCAAGATAACATCTCTTGGTGGCCGCAAAGAAAACATGCAAACCTAGGGTCTTTAGGTACATGGACATCCTATACTTCCAAACATCAATGTTGGAGGGTCAAAGCTAGGAGGGGTCATGAAGTCCATGGTAAACTATATATGAATGTGCAAACAAACAAATGCAAATGTAGATTAGCAAGCAAATGGATCACTCCTAGGATGTTAAGCCTAAGTATCAGGAGCACTAGCTCTGATACCAATTGAAAAACACCTAGAGGGGGGGTGAATAGGTGTAAGTGCTAATCTAAGAAACTAATGCAAATTAAGTGCGCTAAATGCGGAAGCTAATGCAAATTATGCACAACTAATATAATACAACAAGTGTAGCCGAATTTCCCTTGCGAGGCTCTGGACTAACTCCCCTTGATTCCCTTGAAATGGGTTGAGGCGCTATGTGAAGCTCTTGTTGGATGAGTATAAGTTAGGCACACATACACAAGCAATCCAAGCAATATAAAATACACACAATCAAGCCAAGCATATAGAATGAATAGCAATATAAATAAATGCAAGGCAATATGAATTATGCACAACACAAGCATATGATATGATATGAATATGATGCTTTGCACAAATATAAGAGAGAGAGTTAGAGAGACAATGGATCAAAACGCAACACCAAGATTTGTTTCGAGGTTCGAGCACCTTGCTCTACATCCCCGCCTACACCACCGTGTAGGATTTCCACTATCTCAACTCCCACCGAGGGACCTCTACCAAAGAGGATTTCTTACAACTCTAGGAGTACCAAACTCCTCTCTCAACAACAACCTCCTTACAACCGAGGTTAGGCCGTAGCCAATACAACAACCAATCCACACACCTCTACCGAAGAGGCTCACACCAAACTCCACCTCTACCGAAGAGGGAGCAAACCAATACCACTCCGATCACCTCTACCGAAGAGGGATACAACAAATAAAGGAGGGTTTACAACAAGTGGTTCCAAAACCACAAACTCTCTTTTTCTTTCTTTCTTTTTCCACAAAACAAAGATCCTAATAGTTTAGGATAGAGATATAGCTCAAGTGTGGAATCAAAGTGTTTTTGGAAACAAGCAACAAAGAAAAACTACTTGGGAAATCTCTTGTATAAGATAGAAAATGAAATACCAAATCAAAATCCCAAAACCTAGTTTTCTTTGATTTTCCAAAAACCCAAAACAAATAAAGATGAGAAGTTTTTGCACTTAAAACTCTTTTGAAAACTCTTTTAAACACTTCAGAAAACTGAAAATTTTTCTCTTGAAAAACTTGGCTAAAATCCCCAAAGAGATGGGTTTATATAGCCCCTATACAAACTAGCCGTTAGGCTGAGCTGGCAGTCTGACAGACTGCCGGTCGACCGGTCCGGTCGACCGCCAACGGTCAAAAATGTGACCGTTGGGCATAGCGGTCGACCGCCCGGTCGACCGAAACATCCTGAGAGCAAAACTCTCATCTCGGTCGACCGGCCCGGTCGACCGTCCCAGAGACTCCAAAACGTGCACAGACTTGTGCACGTCGGTCGACCGTCCCGGTCGACCGTCCCAGAGACTCCAAAACGTGCACAGACTTGTGCACGTCGGTCGACCGTCCCGGTCGACCGGCCTATGTTGCGGTCGACCGTCCGGTCGACCGACTTGGCCTGTCAGCCAGTCCTCAGTTCTGCACAGATACGGGATTTGAAAATAGGTCTTTTCACTCAATAAAAATCCCATAAATTCACAGTAAATCCAAAAAATAGTTTTAATCACAATAAAAACTGTTTTTCTAAAAATATGTTTTTCTAAAACTTGTTTTATCATTTTACTTTGATAACCAAACTTGTGATAAAAATTTCAAGACATATATATCAACATATCAATTCATTTTTGAGTCTTGCAAATTTTATCAAAACCAAACCTTGTATTTTGTCAAACTTGATTTTTTTAAAACATGAATAGGATATCAAAATAAGTTTGTTTACCAAGTTAAAGAATGTATGTATAAATAGAAAACATCTACTATACATATAACATATGTAAACTTGTTTTGATCAACTATTCATAAAAACCAAATATCAAATCATAAAACGTGTGTGTTTTTGTGTTCACTTGAGCATATCAACTAAACTAAGCTTTACAAATGGATCTAAAAACTCTATCTAAACTAGGATACCTAAGTCTTCTTGACGATCATCATCTTCAAGTAGACTTGCTCCAAAACTCCATCCATGGCTAGACAAAATGTGAACTTGAAGCTTTGGCCCTGGAATCACCATGAATAGCTTCTAAACATCTTGTTGAAGCTAATCACCAACCTAATATCCTGTTAATGATCTGAAACTTAGAAACAAGAATATTAGTAAACATAACTACATGAGTGTTGATCATCATCAAAACTAGAGTGGAAGGCCATTGGGCCAACATGTTACTCTTGACTTGTAATTCTTATAGGACCTGGTGTTGGCCTCTTACTTGTATGTGTGTGTGTGTGGTGTGTCTATATATATATATATATATATATATATATATTATATATATATATATATATATATAATATATTATATATATATATATATATATATTATATATATATATATTGACATGATAAATGTAGGCTGTGTTCTTATGGATTATTGAACTATATGTGTTAGTATGATAAGTCTCGAGAAGATCATACATGTTATGTTTAATGGAAATTCTGATGTATTGTAAGAGTTCTGATGATTATATTGGAAGTATTACACCTTGATGGGTCCCACGCTTGGATTGTACGAGATAATTATGATAAAATGGAAAAAAAAAATTAACTGGGACCGTTACAATTACATATTTTTTGAGTAAATTCCCCTATATTATTTTAAACTTAACTCATCATCTAAACCTTTATCCTAAAAGAAATTAGATTAAACCCAAAATAGATTTATACTAACTCATATTCTTTAACCCATTTTCCTCTTTTTTTATCGATCTATTAATTCTAAGCAATAATCTAAAGATTAGTACTTAATTTGAGTATAATGAGTTTAGATTTGATTTAGAGATGACAACCAAAAGAGGATAATTAGGGTTTTAATTAGGAATGATGAGTTAGATATTTATTTGGATCTGAAAATAGAGAGATATAGAGAAAGATAAAACTTGATTTGAGTATGATACGGTAAGAGTTTGATGTGGTATGAAAGTGAATAAAATAAAATAAAAATTAGGATTTGAATTAGATGTAATAGGTTAGTATATGATTTGAATGCTAGAATGTTAAAAAGGAAAAAAGATTAGCTCTATATTTCATTCGATAGATTAGGGTTTTATTAGGGGGTATAACAGTAGAAAAGAGGGGGGAAAAGACTAAAATGAGTTCTTGGTTATGTTAGTAGATTGAAAATAAAGAATATAAGAGAAGCGAGTGAAAGATGAAGTAGAGGGCATATACCCATTTGAAGAAGTATACCTGTTAAGAATATAATTTAAATAACAAAAAAATCAATTCAAGGACAAAATGTCATTATATAGCTCCAACTAATGCCGTTGTCTCATTTTATGATTTTTAAGTTTTGGGAGGTTTATTGATGATTTATAAATATTGGGAGGTTATATGACTTTAATTAAAAGTTGTGAGATATTTAATGAAATTTTGCCTCAAAATAAGAGAAACGTAACACTGTGACACTATAAAAGACGCTATAAAGAAACTATTTCGAATCGTTTATTAAAACTATTGTGAAACTTTTAGGAAACGATGATGATACCTCTTGTGAAACGATTGTGATACTTTTATGATACAATAGTAACAGTAAGAAATTATTGCAGCAAATACAAAATATATACATGACTAGGATACTTAGTTTGTTGATTGTTTATTATAACATATTAAACACAAAGCTTTATTTTTTTAAAATAATTTCATCCTAAGGTCCAAATAGAACTATAATGTTTATATTATTAAAACAATTTTTTTTTTCATGTGTGGCATGATTTAAAGATATATAAATTATAAAAGCATATAAAGCCTTTACATTTAGGGAATAAGTTTTCTATGTATTTTCAATTTTAAACTTGCTTTAATCTATACATGTATATCAAGGCAATTGTGGAGATTCATGGTCCAAATAATATAATAATATAATAATAATAATAATATATAATAAAGAAAAGGGCATTGTGGAGATTAATGACCGATTGCCATATGCTTATGCCATATTATATTGTGAGAGTTTGGTCATGGAGATATTGGAAGTAGTTGTTAGATATTATATGACCCCATTAGTCACATGATGATTCATTAATGCGTACACATGTGATTCGTAGGCTATTTGTGAGACCAAGTGCAAGTGAATGCCACCCACTCAAGTCCCAAATTTACAATTAGCCCCAGAAAGATATAAAAAGACTTGTGAACCTTCTCAGAGATCAATATTCCAACAATCATTTAATAAAAAAACAACATGTTGTCGCAAATTGATTAATCTAAGAATTACATATGTGTGTCTGCGTGTGTATCAATCGAGATGCCTTCGATGTCACACTCAAACATTCTTAATTATTTTATTCATTTCCTTAATGCAAGGTTTGAGTGACTGTGTCTATTCCCCACCCCCAAAACCAAAACAAACGCCATCTCTCCCCTCCCTCGCTCACTTTTGTGGAAATGAGTACAAAATGAAGACATAGAAATGATTAACAACTACTGGTTAGTGGAGTTTTTTTTATAATGAAATTTTTGTCATAATAAAAAAAGCTTGAGAGAAGTGAGAGTATATCCACCATGTCTGAGTTGGCACCCTAAGTTCTTGTTTGGCAACTAGAGTTTGCTAGGTGTTAGGATGTAGGAGTTTTGATTCTCTCGCACAAAATCACCACTATTACACCCCAACACTAGGGGTGGCAATCGAGTCGGGTCGGGTCGACCCGATTACTACTCGACCCATATAATAATCGGGTCGGGTCGACCTGATCCGATTATTATACGGTCAAAATTCAGACCCAGACCCGACCCATTCTTAGTCGGTCAACCTGACCCGACCCATTTGACCCGATTATTAAATTTTAAATACAATTTCTGTACACTTTATTATCAAATTATTGGGTGGTATAGTTAAACATCACACTAAACTCCACACACTAGAGGCCACGGGTTCAAAACTGGTCTTACGCATATTTTTTGACAATTTGATTTAGGCAAAGGGGAGGAGGCGGGAGTGGCAGAGAAGGAGATCAAGGGGAGGAGGCCGAGGAGGAGAGAGAATAATCGGGTCAGACGGGTCGACCCGATTACGACCCAAATCCGATTAGCCTAAACCCAGACCCGCTAACTTCGGGTGGGGTCAGGTCAGGTCTGGCGGGTTGCGACCTGCATGCCACCCCTACGCAAACACCTTGCTAACTCTGGTTCCAAACAAGGCCTAACTGTTATTGAAAAAAATAATACCAGATCTCTTTCCCTCAAAAAAATACCAGATCTCATGTGACACACGGTCATGCCAGCTATCGGAGATTCCGAGTGTTTTGTATAGTGATAATGAATAGGAGATAGAATCTTGAGATAAATTTACTAGTTGGAGACGCGATACCTACTCCTAGAACATGTATACTCCTTGAACAATTATTTTTAAGAAAGGAAAAGCATGCAATTAACTTTTTGTCATAAATTTAGATGTTCACTACGCCAATCAGTTGGTAGAGAATATTAATTCTAAACAAATTGCTGCTCGACATAATGTTTTGGCATGTCCGTGTTGCGTTCACATTTCCCAGGATCAAAGGCGGAGGAAAAAAAATCCCAGAAACTAAAAGAAATTTTTTTTTAGGACGTTTATGTGATAGCTTAGAGAAGAATGGAGAGTGCGGTTGCTAAGGATAGAAAATATTTTCTAACTAAGTGGGCAATAAATGACAAGAACCACTTAACTTTCACGAGTTAAAAAGTTGTCCAATGACGTGTGGGATGTGTCACTTGTGTCTTATTATGCACTGCAACTATTACGGAGCAATGTGAATGAAAAAATTATCACCATTTATTAAGCAGGTTTGATTGTCGTAAGTAAGTCGTAAGTCACAAGTCACAATTTTTTTTTTTTTTTTATAGTTTATAAGTGAATTACATGCAAGTAAGTTTTAAGGTATTTGGCTGGTAATACAAAATTGTAAGTGAGAAAATATATTATGTTTTATGGTGTTTGGTTGTCGTAATGTGTAAGTTGTAAGTGAAAATATTGAGCACAAAATTCAGTGCTTGTGATTTAAAAATATTATAAAATAACAATAAAGACTAAAAATAGTAAATATTAAGAATATTAAAAATTAAATATATAAATATTAAACAATTAAAATTTTATCTAATATACTAAATAATAAATAATTAAAAATTAGAAAAATATAATGTAGTAAATATTAAAATATAATATATTAAAATTATAAAAAATTAAAAATAAAAAATCAGTAAAAATTAAAAATATTAAAAGTTAAATATATTAAAAATTAAATAATATAATATACTAATGGAAATTTTTGCTACAGCCACCTACTTCCCTTCATAATTAGAAAAAACCATGCTTCATAATTTTTCGCTACAGCCTCATTCATGTCAGCATAAACTGATTCCTCTCAAAAGAGAATCTTATAATTTTTTTTCCTTTTTACTGCCTCATCCTAGTCAAATCATGTGATTTTTTATATGTGTACATTTAAAACATGAAGTTGATAATGTACGGCCGAATCATAAGAAAAAATAGAAAGTTGGAGTATGAGGTCGCAGTTGTAGATAATTCTCTAATTCTCTATAATGCCATACTACCTCCAGTTTTCCCATATATATATATATATATATATATATATATATATATATTATATATATGAGAGAGAGAGAGAGAGAGACTTGTGTCATTCTGGAAGGATCCGACGCCGAATCATTCTCACTCAAATACAACCATACATTATCCAAATACAAAATTTATTCCATTGAAGTTGATCTATATTATTTCAAGTATCTATAAATCAAAAATATTTTAAATATATTTTTGCCTATGCATCAAGCAGGGAAAAACAGACAGCCTAAAAAATGAGTTGATTAGTTTAACGGTGTAGAATATCTAAAATCTCCAAGCTGACCTCATGTGCCTTGGTGAACAATATCAGTGGCCCTGCAAGCCCCTGTATAGATCCATTACCTTCAAGGTCCAATACAAAATCCCTCTTGATGGGGCACATCTTTTAGAAGTGTAAGAATCAATAAAATCTCTCCACCTGTGCTGTCACGCCCTGCTTCCCAAAATACATAGAAACGGAGTCGCGATGAGAGTCGGCGAGGTATATACGCGAGGAAAATACCCCACGTATGCACACTAAGCCTAAAGTAATCTGAACAAGATATAAATAAATCTAAACTATAATATTAACGATCACTGCAATAATACATATAATGATTACACATGATCCCAGATGAAATAAGGAATGAAATAGAAGCTAAGTGTGATATACAGGAATCAAAGAATAATAGTAGGAATAAAGAAAAGAAAGAATACCAGAATCAAGAAGAGAACATCTAACTCCTTGCGAAGCGTACGAGCTCAACGAACACCTGAATAATATAGAAGATGTCCAAAACCCTGGACGTACGAATCCAGGGTCGTCAGAAGCGACCTAGTGAGTGTATGTGTAAAAAGAAAGGTGCTCGTGCATAATAACAATGGAACCAATAACAACATGATAACTGAAATAAAAGATAACAACATAATCAATATCAAGAACAAAGTTATGAACAAAATATAACTAATACCATGATAAAAAGAAACCATTAATGCTAAGAGGTGTAACCTAGCATATGTCACTAGTCTGGTATACAATCCGGTCATGTGTATAATCATATGTCTATCATAGTTTATCTATATATACATCAGGTGATTACAGTTAGTCACAAAACAATATAAACAATTCATTATTATTTATTATATCAGCGAATACCAATTGCCACCTGTAATAGACGCATCCCATACTACGCGTACTACATGTGTCAACCAGAGTCCTAAGTGATTGAAACAGATCGGTTGGAGACGTTGTCTATACTTTAGATGGGTTCCATACATACCTGGAACCACGGCCCAATCATCTGGCGCTTAACCAGGTCCTACCGCTAGGTAGTCAATAAAAATAACAATAACAATGTGTCAATAACAATGACAATATGAATAATATAGGATGTCAGTCATTCCACAGAACCCTGCAGTGAAACCGTATCTCGGCTGCGCAACCTGTATCCTAGGTCTACCCAAAATACAGACGATGTCTCCTCCATCAATTTCCCCAATCCTAATGTAGTTGTCAATTTATATTATTATTTATAACAATCAATATCTATGTTATTTCGATTATTGGGACGATACGGTGACAGTAACAATAACAGTACAGTAACAATCAATCAGTAATCGTATACACGGTAAACAATATCAGTAACAGTGAACGATAACAGTAACCATGTATATAATGAACAATAGGACTGTACAGGGTATTATGGTCAAACAATCTTTTCCCAATAACTTTCAGTAATATGCATAGTATTGTTATCAGATAGATATCATATAGTTAGCCAAGTTATCTAAGTGGTATCATAATATTTATTCTGAATCAACAATGTAGTCTTTTGGGGTTTGTTGATCATGTATTTAATACGTGAATGTGAACATGAACAATAATTGATATGCATGAACAGTAATTAAACATGAACACTGTTTAAACATAATAACGTATATAGAAACTAGTTAAAAGCACTCACATAAAATAATATTAAATACTCAATAAGAAAACGAAGAACGCTCACGTGAAATAATATGACGTAGTTTCGAAACCGAATTGTTGTCTGGTCTTCACTGCACGAATCGTTACTGATTTACAAATTATCCTATGGATCGGTCTTTGAATCTCCATGATATCGGGTCCAGATTGGGTACAAATCCGAATCTCCTATTATCAAGTCCGGTCGCACGAACGTGTCCGTAACTACAACAGCTGATCTCACTTCCCTGAGTACCAAGATTTTCTTTTCCGTGTGCTCGAAGTGAAGATTAATCACAATTCTAGACAGTTACTAAAGGTAACCCACATGAAGTAATAATAAATCCTCTTAACACAAATCATATATACTTACTAAAATATTATTAAACATATTAAATCATGTATTAGAAAGCATGAGTATTACACCATAAGATATCAATGCACTTCTTTGTCTTTCCAAGCATATGATATATAATTTATAACTTCTCAACACCATTTTGTTACAACAAATTAATTTCTGTCCATTTTCCAAAACCTTTTCCTAAATAGAATCTTACTCATTCCTTTTAATTCCCTAATGTCATATCTTTGAGGTGTGCACAATTTACCTTCTGCCATGATACAAATAAACATGAAAAAAAAAACATGTCATATCTTCCAGTTATTAACAAAAAAAAATCAGAAATGGGTTGTCAATACAATTTTTACAACTCCCAAAGAAATTTTGCCAGAACAAAGCAAAACTAGAAATGGATCCCCTTGGTTCACTAAAGACATCAAATTCGAAAAAAGAAGAAATTTTGAATTACCTCAGCTCCGGCCTTGGCAGCACTCTGAACGACCTTGAGAAGCTCGGCCGCCGGAATCAGACTAGTGCACTCAGCTCCCACCTTTAAGTACTTCATCTCATTTGGGACTTCAGATAGAACTGCCCTTATTTGCAGATTTCTTCTCAAAGGAGAGACGTTGGGTTGAAGTTGGACAAAATGATCTGGGTATTGTGGGGAGTTTCAGTTTGAGGGGACTGATGCGGCAAGGGGAGAAGATGGAGAAGGAGGTGAAGGAGCACAGCAATAGATCACAGCTCCGATGTGGGGTTCGCGGGTGCGTTCAGGCCCGGATTGGAGGAGATCAGATAGGGGTGGCTTTGATTTGGTGTTCGCAGCTTCTGTGTAGGAGGAGGAGAAGAGAAGATTATGGTGATGGGAGTGTGGGTGTGAAGAGGAGGAAGAAAGTGATTATGAAGTTGGATTTGTTGGGATTATGATTGTGTTGTTAGGATTTGATAGGATGATATGGATAGGTTTTGATATTGGGTCATGGGTATATGAGTTTAGGCATCTATGGTTTGGGCTGGTTGCTGGGCTCAGAAAATAAAATAAAAAAAAGATGAGAAAAGAATGATGAAAAGAAGAAGGAAAATGACTTGATAGGTTGGACTCCTATGGGCTTGGTTTGGATCAAGACAACAATAAAAAGAATGAAGAAGCATAAGTATGACTTGGTAGGATGGACTAATGGACTTGGAAAAAATAAAAAGGATAATACGAATAGCACCACTAGCATATTAATATTAATTATAATAACAATAACAATAATAATAATAGTAATGATAATAATAATACACCAACAATGATAATAATCAGGGACTACATATTAATACAAACTTAAAGTAATTAATAATAATAGTAGAAACTCATAACAATTAATTATGATAACTCACATGTAATAATAATAACCACTATTACTAATGCCAAATAATGATAATACTTATAGTTAGTAACATTTAAAAATAATAACTCAAACTAAATCAGTAATCAATTTATTTATTAATGTAAATCATGTGTGTGTATAAAATACTAATACATATATTAAATCATGTATTATAAATTAAGGATATTATACGTCTTATATCTTCCACCATCACTTTCTATGGAGTGCCAAGGTCATTTCAAGAAGGTTGTTCCTCTGTTCCTTCCTCTTGTATACTTCCCCAATCAACGTGATATACCTAGTGTGCTCCTTGCCATACTAGAATCTTCCTTAGGCAATGGACCCTATTAATGAACTGTCATATGACCCTAATGGAAGGACATGTATGTTGGTAGGTGCAATATTACCACATTATGGTTAACACAACCCCCTACCAATGAGGTCTTATTTACCCCGCCCACAAGCCTTCCACCAGTCAATAATATTGAACTATAGCATTATGGTGTATTTGTTTTGATTGTGTTTAATGGTTGGCTAAGAATCGGTCTTGAAGAATAAAATTCCAAAAAAAAAAAAAAAAAGAGTTTCTACAGAGAGACTTCCAGAAATGAATGCATCACATATAAAAAATGTAAAATCAGAAATGTGGTTGAGTCTGCATTAATACTTTAACAAATGCCCTCTGCTCAAGTACATTAAACCAACAGGAGGGTAGAGGCATTAACAGAAACAACCTCATATGCATATTGTAGCTCCCATATATTCACTTGAATTAATCAAAAGCAGAGAGAAGTGTTTAATATTGACTGTCGCTTGGCGCTAGTGAACAAATTAACATCAAGCATCAATCTGATGAATTGTTGAGCTCCTGACAATGATTTTGCAGACTACCAACTTCTATGTTTCACAAGTCCTAGTAATTGAGAGATGAGATGAGTTGCATCTTAAATTGTGTTACTAGCTAAGAAGTACTGAAATGAAAAAGCCAATGCAAGTGCAAGTGCAACACAACAAGGTGCACCCATTCTTAACAAATTCTTAAAAGCACGCAAACCAACAATGAAACAACAAAAGTGCATGCGTGTTACGCGCCGACAACAACCCAAAGAGGAACCCTAGATCTCCAAAGTACAGAAGAACAGTACAACAACCAGCACAAACAAAACAATCCAGAGAAAGAGCACAAAACACAGATTTAACGAGGTTCAGCCTTGTCGCCTACGTCCTCGGGGCAAGAAAGGGGGAGGGTTTTTATTGATTTCAACAAATCAATACTTACAGCAATGGGGATCGAGAAAGTTCTGCCTCTGCTCTACTCTCCTCCACAATTGCTCTCACAAACCTTACTACAAGATCTCTCAAAAGATACAAACCCTAGAAATTCAACACAGCCCTTAAATAGGATCCAAAAATAACCCTTTTCGAAACAGGCAGACCCGACTGTCGGTCGACCGGCCGTCGACCGACCCTATGCACCGGTCGACCGGGCTGATCGACCATTCCCAACTGAGAGTTGGGTCACTTCAGTCGGTCGACCGCCCGGTCGACCGATCTCATCCTGCGGTCGACCGGACTGGTCGACCGCTACGTTGTGCATGTCAGCGTGCACATCGGTCGATCGGACCGGTCGACCGAGCCACTGCTTCTGCCGGCAGTCTACCGGACCAGTCGACCGTTAACCTGTTTTGCTGTTTTATGCTACTGCTGAATTCTGAATTTTTCCTTCTTCTCTTCGTCGACTTCCTCGACGACTTTCTCCCCTACAATTCTCCACCTCGGTGAAGATTTTTCAGATCTGAGCCGATCTCCAACGTACCCAGTCTTTCACCTGGCGAAATCGACACACGATCTCGGTGAAATTGACACACAATCTCGACGAAATCGACACACGATCTCGGCTTGCGCGCACCGGACGAAATCGACACATGATTTTGGATACAAGTACAACATACCATGCATGCCCTAATCGGGGTTGGTTTTCTAGCTTTGAGAAGCTGGAGGGGTGTTCGGTCATTATGGATGCCCTGAATGCATCGAACCTTGAGGACACTCTACTTCTGGAGAAATTATAGGGGAGGAAGTCGTCGAGAAAGTCGACGAAGAGAAGAAGGAAAAATCCAGAATTCAGCAGCAGCAGAAAATAACAGAACAGGGTAACGGTCGACCGGCCCGGTCGACCGTCGGCAGAAGCAGTGGCTCGGTCGACCGGTCCGGTCGACCGATGTGTACGCTGACATGCACAGCATAGCGGTCGACCGGTCCGGTCGACCGCAGGATGATATCGGTCGACCGGGCGGTCGACCGACTGAAGTGACCCAACTCTCGGTTGGGAACGGTCGACTGGCCCGGTCGACCGGTGCATAGGGTCGGTCGACCGGCCGGTCGACCGACAGTCGGGTCTGCCTGTTTCGGAAAGAGTTATTTTTTGATCCTATTTAAGGGCTGTGTTGAATATCCCCCCTTCGAACAAAGAGTCTCCCTGCAAGCTCAACTTTCTTCGCACCAGAAGATCAAATGCTCCATCGAGATCCAACTCTTCACTGCATGGGGAGACGGCACACCTTATGTGAAGTACCTACTAACTGCAGTCGGTCACTCCTCTACACCGCGTGGTGGCCGGTACGCCCATTGCAAAAAGCACCACTGCCAAATTTCTCGAGAGCCAAACATTAGCTTCACAGGGGCCTATTGCGCCTTTTGCACTAGTGGGGTGGGGGGCAGGCCCATTGTGCCTTTGCGCCATTGGGGGATCTACATCGTCGAATATCACCCACACACACGATTAAGTTCGGGGCATGGCTCTGATACCAATTGAAGGACTCGGGGCACCACCCCAAAAGACTAGTCTGTTAGGTGGAGTTGCCCAAATCCTTATAAACTCAAGACCATCCCCACGTCTAGCCGATGTGGGACTATTTGTTCGACCCAAATCCCAACAATGCGTATGTTCAACATGACACGGCCTCATAGTACAAGTGTCCGTGCTTCATATGTTACTAGAACACACGTTTCTAGTTATTTGAATCCAATAAATTCTAGATAGCAACATCAAGGTGTTGCGTCCATTTTCCAACTGTGTATGTGTTTTCTTATAATGAAACATGTTTAACAATTTAGTTAGAGATGTACTAAAAGCTAACATTCATTTGAATTTAAGAGATGGTCATCAATTTCTTACACTATGTTCCAATTGTTCAAAGTTATTTCTCTCTTTTGAAATGTATTTAGTTCTATTCATGTATAAAAGTTAAAGTGTATCTGACACTTCTTTTCCAATTCATACATATTTAATTTCTTTTTTACAATAAACCTGGATGCATTGGAAGAATTTTAGGATGTTTGATAGCCGTAGCCGTATGTTTCGTTACCTATATGATACACATGTAGCGTAGATAGAAGATCCAGATTACATTGTATCATCAAGGGCAAGAAAGAATGTCCATTAGAAAATCTACGCACATCTGAGGTTATATTTGGTTCACCTATATCATGTACTTTTTTTGTATAAATTGATTTCTGTAAGTTACATTTATTTTCTGTAGAATATTTTATAAATGCTCTGATGCTCATGCTTTCACTGTTACACACTTCAATCATCATAATTTATTGCATATGCATTCAAAAAGCTATGTTGATGAATCCTGGTTTCCTGTTGGTTTGATGGTGATTATCACATTGATCAGATAGGTTGACTCCATCTGAATTTGAAAAACATGCAAGATCATTTGAGGTTCAAAGGAGATGGAAGCACTTTATATGGGTCATAATGAACGGGAAGAAGGTTCCGTTGTTAAACACAACCTTGCTCAAGTATTACAATAGAGCAGAGAGAGCTAGTGGCTTAAATAGAGGTCACAGTCGAGCTTTTCACCGTGATGAATTTATCTGCTGCGCAGAGTGCAAGAAAGAGCGCAGGTTTCGGCTCCCGACCAAAGAAGAATGTCGCATTTTTCATGATGCAATTGCAAATCCTGAATGAAAATGTTTTGATTTTCCTCTTGGCAAGTAAGTTTTCTCTTTGAAGTATATTTGACGTTATATGCAATGCATTTTCAGTGGAATAGAGATATATATGTTTATCATTGAAAATCAAGCTTTTGAGTTCGAAGTTTTTCATATAATTACTGTTGAACATGGACATGCTAATGACATCATGATGTTCCACATGAAAAATCTAAGATTTAATAATGGTCTTTTCACATTTTGTCTAATCATCTATCTTTTTATCCATCAGGGTGTTTACATAACCAAAGTTTTCTTAGCATCCTTTGTTTTCGTGCGTTCTCTTCTTACTTTCTCCTGTTGAAGAGCTAAAAATGATGCATTCTGTGCACCAGGATCAGCTGTGAGGATGATGAAGAGCGTGCAAGTCGAAGGAATATTAGAGGGTGCCCTCGTGCCTCTGTGCAAGGGTTGCACCAGCTGTGTGTGCTTTGGGTGTGAGATCTGCCGCTTCTCAGACTGCAACCGTCGTACCTACACAGATTTCATAACAAATGCAGACATTTAAAAGCCTTTTCAGTTCCCCTCGTTTTGGTCTTCCAAACCCTGCCACCATTTATAATAATGGGCTTCTTCTTGTTAAGAACTTCCCAGACTATTTAGAAACATTTCATAGTTCCTTTTGGATGGTGTTATGGCTAATGATTTAAAAGTTTTTCTATTTTAATTCATAGTCGGTATGAGAAATTTTTGCGAACAAAGGAATGGTTATGTTATATTTTCTTTTGGTTTCCAGACAATATTCTACTACTTTCATTGGATCATGCATTACAGGGATTCAGGATACATTTGATTATAAACGAGTAGCTCTGAGATGATCAAAATCAGTTTCTGGAACATAGTGTGATCTTTTATTCGTTTTTACATTGCATAGGCCATTTGTTCTCTGAAGATTTCGATGAAGCAGAATTCTTGTTGCACCACTGCCTGGTATTGCAGGTGGTGATATGACTTGCAAGTTATGTTAACTCCTACCTGTATGCAGCATTTTTTTGCATATACAGGGCTGAGCTATTTGAAGGATTCATCTGTTGGGTTAACTTCTTGGAAGATTTTTGCATGTGGATGAATCTGTAGATCCATCTATATCTTGGTAGTTTGGTTTATTTCATCCAATGGTCTATTCCATAATTGTTGTGGTAATTTATTTGCTTTGCTGAAAGAAAAAGCGGAATCTGGTTTATTTTAGATGCATATTTGTGATCTACACTGACTCCCAATTGTTTCCAAAGTCCATTTGCAGCGATGCCTGTGTAGGCGTTCTATTGAATCAACTATTAGATTAAAACTTAAAGACTTCATGATGATGAAATCACCCAATAATAGATCTAGAATTAATACACCTCAAGAACAAGTATATAAATATATGTACATACCTGAAGCCATTAGAAGGATTGATGAAGGTAGAATGATGAAGATCTCAGTTCCTTTCTTTTCTCCTTACAAACCCTAATGTAGTCTCCTTTCTTCTCTCTGTCTCTTTTCTTTGCACAAACTCAAAATTCTGTAATCTGATGGATACCCTCAAAAGGGGTTTTTTTTGCCTATAATAGAGGAGAGAAGAGGG
Source organism: Agave tequilana (assembly GCA_038442645.1). Lineage (NCBI taxonomy): Eukaryota > Viridiplantae > Streptophyta > Magnoliopsida > Asparagales > Asparagaceae > Agave > Agave tequilana. Next base: position 24,347 of record JAVJIF010008237.1, read on the forward strand.
TCTACAATTGCAAGTAACCGTATAGAAGAAAACCACCCATCATGGCCCTTCATCTCCCATATGGTTATTAAACTTATATAAAACTAACATTTATATTTGGGCATACATTAAATATCAGTTAAGCTATGATTTACAGAATCCAATTAACAATTAAAAGGTTAGTGGGCCACTAAAATGTGAGACTAACATTCTCCCACTTGGACCACTAGCCGATTACATTACAACTTTAGAAAACAAACAAAAAAGACTCATTTAAATACATTTGACTCCGTTGGATTCCATACTGAAAAACTTTGACACGTGATCACGAATTTTGAAAATAATAACTGATAAGCCCAAATAATGAGATACTGTAATACTGCAATTAGCTTGGACCACCAATGTGAGTCATAGCGGTTATACAACATTTATGTCATACTCCCTTCTATGTACCACAACACTGATAACCCTCACTAATAGAGTCTATAACCGAAACGACCCCTGTAATTTGTCTTGTCAAGACTTTTCCTGTTTAACAAACATCCATACATAATATGTGCACACATAGTTGGATAACAGAAAATACAGAAACAAACTTTTATATTGCGCAATAGTGTCAATAACATAAGCACCAAAACATACATTACAGATTACTCAAAAGACCCATTCTAATAACATGTTCTTTGAATGTCTTTGGAGGCAATCCCTTGGTCAATAGATCAGCAACCATTAGAGTGGTACTTATATTCTCAATTGACACTCGTTGTTTATGAACTCTTTCTCTAACGACTAAGTACTTAAGTTCCATGTGTCTGGAACCACTAGAGTACTTTCTATTCTTAGAGAAGAAAACGGCTGCTGTATTATCACAAAATATTTTCAGCGGCCTGGCAATAGAATCAACTACACCAAGTGCTGAAATGAAATTGCGTAACCGTAATGCATGATTCGTGGCCTCGAAAACTCAGCCTCCATCGTGGATGAAGCAGTGATAGACTGCTTTACGCTCTTCCACGAGATTGCCCCACCAGCTAGCATGAATATAAAGCCTGAGGTAGACTTTCTGCTATCTGGGCAACCAGCAAAATCTGAATCCGAATAACCGATCACTTCCAACTGATCTGATCTCCTATATGTGAGCATATGATTCTTCGTCCCTTGAAGATACCGCATCACTTTCTTTGCCAATTTCTAATGCTCCATTCCTGGATTACTCTGGTATCTTCCTAACATTCCAACTGCAAAACTGATATCTGGCCTGGTACAAGTTTGTGCATACATCAAGCTCCCAACTGCTGACGCATATGGAACTTTCTGCATTTGATCATTTTCTAAGTCATTTCTAGGACACTGACTCCCACTTAATTTGTCACCCTTCATGATGGGTGCACAACTGGCTGAACAAAGTTCCATGTGAAATCTTTCCAAGACTCGATTGATATAACCTTTCTGAGACAGTCCTAACAATCCTCGAGATCTATCCCTGAAGATCTCTATGCCAATGACATAAGCTGCCTCACCCATATCAACCATCTTAAAGTTCTTGATAAGATAGTCTTTGGTTTCATACAGTAAACCAATATCACTACTGGCTAACAAAATATCATTCACATACAGAACTAAAAATAAACTTGCTCCCACTGATCTTCAGATATATGCACTGATCAACAGTGTTTTTTTTTAAATCTGAATGAGGTAATGGTATCATTAAACGTTATATACCATTGCCTGGAAGCTTGTTTTAGTCCATAGATGGATTTCTTTAATTTGCAAGCCAAGTGTTCTTTTCCTTTCTTTGCGAACCCTTCAGGTTGCTCCATGTATATTTCCTCATCCAAATTTCCATTCAGAAAAGCTGTTTTCACATCCATTTGATGTAACTCTAAGTCATAATGAGCTACAAGGGCCATAATGATTCTAAAAGAGTCCTTCTTTGATACTGGAGAGAAGGTTTCTCTATAATCAATGTCTTCTTTCTGAGTGAAACCTTTAGCCACAAGTCTGGCCTTATATCGTTCGATATTGCCTTTAGCATCGCGCTTGGTCTTAAAGACCCATTTACACCCAACTTTCTTACAGTTACTAGGCAATTCGACGAGATCTCAGACTTTGTTTTGGTCCATAGATTTCAACTCCTCGTTCATAGCATCAATCCATTTGCTAGAATCATTATTTTCGATGGCTTGTGAAAATGAAACTGGATCTTTATTAATCCCAATATCGAAATCAGATTCCTGTAGATACACCACATAATCATCTGAAATGACAGATCTTCTTTCCCTCTGAGATCTCCTCAAAGCTGCCGGTTGTGGTGGTTCTACAACATTTTCAGTGGCGATATCCTCATGAAGTGGTGAAACATTATCATTATGTTGTTCTGGTGACTCAGCTTGATGATTAAGCTGAGGGACAACAATTTCTCTTGAAGGAAAGGGTATTGGGATATTTACCCTTATCACCTCAAGATCCACCTTTCTTGGTTCATCACTCCCACTAATTTCGTCATTCTCAAGAAATCTGGCATTATCAGTTTCAACAATTCTGGTACTATGGTTAGGATAATAGAATTTGTACCCTTTAGACTTATCTGGATAACCAATGAAATACCTAGATATGGTCCTGGAGTCTAATTTCTTTTCATGTGGATTATATATTCTAGCCTTTGCTGGACAACCCCAAACATGTAAATGTCTTAAACTAGGTTTTCTACCAGTCCACAACTCGAAAGGAGTTGTTGAGACTGCCTTACTAGGAACCCTGTTCAAGATATACATAGCAGTCTTTAAGGCTTCACTCCACAATGAATTAGGTACATTAGAGAAGCTCATCATGCTCCTAACCATATCCATAAGTGTCCGGTTTCGCCTTTCAGCAACTCCATTCTGCTGAGGCGTACCTGGCATTGTGTATTGAGCACAAATGCCATGCTTTTCTAGAAATTTGGCAAATGGGCCAGGATTCTGTCTTGACTCATCGTATCTACCATAATACTCACCACCTCGGTCTGATCTCATGATTTTAACTTTTCTATCTAATTGTCTCTCGACCTCTGTAATGAACACCTCAAGGATGTCAACAGCCTGAGATTTTTCATGAATTAGATATACATAACCATAACGAGACAGATCGTCTATAAAGGTGATAAAGTATCTCTCTCCCGTAAAATATGGAATAGAGAATGGTCCGCAAATGTCTGTATGAATAATCTCAAGAAGCTCTTTGCTTCTTGTGGCACCTTTCTTGGTGTGTTTGGTTTGCTTTCCTTTTATGCAATCCACACACAATCCAAAATCAGTGAAGTTTAGGTTATCCAAAATCCCATTCTTCACTAATCTTTTAATTCTATCCCTGGAGATATGCCCCAGTCGTTTATGCCACAAGATAGAAGATTTTTCATCAATTAAGCCACGTTTAGAACCAACATTCGAATGCAGGGTTAAAAGAGATTGTGCAAACTCATAATTCAAGAAAATTTTATATAAACCATCACATAAAATTCCATGTCCAACCGAAAATGAATTAAACATCAAATTGAGTTTTCCACAACTAAATAAAACTGAATATCCAGCAACATCTAATTTGGATAAAGACATTAAATTTTTAGAAATCGAAGGTACATAAAAAGTGTCTATAAGATCTATCTGATGACCCGTCTCTAAGAGTAGGCGATAAGTTCCAACAGTCTCGACCTCCACTTTGAGACGGTTCCTCATAAAGACAAATCTTTCACTTTCCTTCGGTTTCCTGGATGTAAGGAATCCCTGCATTGAATTAGTTATGTGAGTTGTGGCTCCAGAGTCAATCCACCAAGTATTAGAAGGAACTTCAGTAAGATTTGATTCATAACAAACAAAAGAAAGATTCATACCTTTCTTTTCGAACCAAGCCTTTCTCTTGTTGCAATCCTTCTTCATATGTCCTTTTCTGTCACAAAAGTAGCATTTGACAGTGAAACTCTTTCCATGACCTTGGCTACTTTTCCCAGGTTCATTCCCTTTCTTCGGTTGAAACCTCTTACCTTTTCCATACTTTCCTCTCTTATGTATAGCTCCTTGAGTTACTGCCAACACCGAGTGATGTCCTTCTTGCCTCAGTCTCACTTCCTCTTGAACGCACATATTAGTCAGTTCATTCAGATTCCACCTATCATTATGAGTATTATAGTGAATCTTGAATGGTCCGAATTGAGGAGGAAGTGAGTTGAGGATGAACTGTATCAAGAAAGATTCATCTACTTTCATTCCCAGTGTTCCTAACTTTGCAGCTTTATCAGTCATATTGAGGATATGTTGTTGGACTTCTCTACTACCATCATATTTCATGGTAGTTAACTCAGCCATAAGAGTGCCAGCCAATGACTTATCAGCAGATTTAAAACGATCTTTTACAGCAGTTAAGAGTTCTGAAGCGTTAGCAGTCTGAGGGAGTGAAGTTTTGATATTGTTGGCAATGGTCATTTTAATAAACATAAGACTGAGTCTGTTCGACCTTTCCCAGGCTTTAGCATGGCTAACCTGATCTGCTGTACTTTCAGCAGTGACTTCCTCAGGTTTCTCAACTAGAAGAGCTAGATCAAGATCCAGTACTCCCAGTGTGAATTGAACATGTTCAAACCATTCAGAGAAGTTTGTACCATTCAGGGCTGGAATGCTAGATGCATGAGAGTGTAAGAAAGTGGGAATGTTCACTGAAACAAAATAGGACAATGCTCACATTAAGGCCTCGAGTCAATACAAAAATATTAAATTTTATGAAGATGAATTATTGATATCACTTTGATTTCTCCTTTGGGCGAAACCTAAGCATATCCAACATTCACTCTACAGGTGAGACCTTTTATCACCTATGTAGGTCTAATATAATTTATGCCACTTAGACAGTAAGTCATGTTACCTTTGGGTATCCAATTCTACACTACTAAGTTGCACAAATTACACTACCCTACCCGGTTCGTAATTATTTGAAAGAGACTTTCCTTTGGGTTAGTCCCAATCTCCTAACTAGAACCGCCACCGAGAATATTATTGACCTTAATGTCACCCTTATTGACAAGTCTTTTATGTAGTTGTATATTCATAAGGCTCACTAATGTAGGTCACTTTGGCAACTATTAAATCATTAAACCGTATGAATATAAAACTAACCAATAATATTCTCTAACCTTTTATTTGAGTTATTCTATAATTCACCAATATTGTCACTTGACCAAATCAATCACTATTAACACAATAATATTAAATGTGTAACATACATTTATGATTGAACTAAACAAATATTAGTCGACTGGTCAAGGTGGTCCTAGTCGACTAGGGGCAAGTCAAGTCGACTATAAATGAAAGGCTAGTCGACTGACAGAGAAACAGAGAACCACACATCTCTCGGGTCAACCTATTAGTCGACTAGGGCAAGGGGTTTAGTCGACTATACTAATTATTAGTCGACTACTAAAATGATCAAGTCGACCGACAGTGAAAATACAGAGAGTCATTATTTTCCTGGGAGGAGACCTAGTCGACTAGAGGTGTGGGCAAGTCGACTAACAGGAGATGAAACAGAATACTTATAACTGTTATTCGACTGAAGCCATATCAAAAGAACATTTAGGGTTTGTTATTCAACCAAAAATTAATTTTGATCCAAGTGATTGAATTAGTGGAATATTAATAGAATTTTGAAGAAAAGCTAATAAATCCTCTTTAAAATTCTACAGTTGAATGATCTGAATTTCTTTTTGAAACAGTTAATCAAAAACCTAATTTTATGAATGTTTGATTTCAACAGGTGTTATCCATAATCTTTATTCTGAGATGTATAGATTCAAAACCATGCTCTGATACCAAATATTAGATTAAAACTTAAAGACTTCATGATGATGAAATCACCCAATAATAGATCTAAAATCAATACACCTCAAGAACAAGTATATAAATATATGTACATACCTGAAGCCATTAGAAGGATTGATGAAGGTAGATTGATGAAGATCTCAGTCCCTTTCTTTTCTCCTTGCAAACCTTAATGTAGTCTCCTTTCTTCTCTCTGTCTCTTTTCTTTGCACAAACCCAAATTTTGTAATCTGATGGATACCCTCAAAAGGGGTTTTTTTTGGCCTATAATAGAGGAGAGAAGAGGGTCTACAATTGCAAGTAACCGTATGGGAGAAAACCACCCATCATGGCCCTTCATCTCCCATATGGTTATTAAACTTATATAAAACTAACATTTATATTTGGGCATACATTAAATATCAGTTAGGCTATGACTTATGGAATCCAATTAACAATTAAAAGGTTAGTGGACCACTAAAATGTGAGACTAACATCAACTTGTTTTCTTTAAGAGCACAAATCGTCATAGTACAGTAGTGAAGTCTCTTTGTGGGTGGCAAGAAGTGTGAGATGTGCGCCAGGCTATAGCTTATTCGTCAAGAGATCCGATAGGGGGGTGGATACACTATACTGTATTTACATATAAAAGTATTGTTACTATGAAAATTGATTCCACTGGACAAATCTTGCCTTAGTCTTTGTCTATCTATGCTTCTCTCTTTACAATGTTTTCTCCTAAACTTGTGAGGAAACACGATGTTGATGGACATAGTTGATTCCGGAACGGAGTTTCCAAAGTCAATATAATCTTTCTCAATAAAAATGGCTAGCTACATCAATGATTACCAAATTTCACAAAAATTTTTGATGGATAATTAGTGTTCGAATTGCCCTTTTGAGACATTTCCTGAGTCGTTATTTTCTCATGAGCTATCACTGTTGACAACGGTAAGAGAGGAGAACAGTACCAAAAACATGATCATGTCTCATTTTTTTCCCACCCAGTTTCCATGGGATGGGTATATGTTTGTTGCGCCCGGCAACGACAACAACCCGATAGAGGATCCCTCCCTGATCTCCCACGCACGAAGAACAATCTCCTCAAACAGCACAAATCACAAAACAGAGAATGAACGCATGAAACAATAATTTAACGAGGTTCGGCCTCAACGCATACGTCCTCGGGGCAATCAGAGAGAGATTTAATTACTTTGGAAGAAGATTACAATTGCTAGCAGCCTCTTTGAATACAAGAGAGCTCCAGCAAATCCCTTTTCTTGGATCTTCAACAAGATACAAACTCTAGAAAACAGCCAACCCCTTAAATACAAGCAGATTTTCAAATCTGCACTTGCAGCCCGCACCCGCTTGTCGGTCGACCGGGCGGTCGACCGACCCTTCCACCGGTCGACCGGGTGCCCAACAGAGAGTTGGGTCACTTCAGTCGGTCGACCGGGCGGTCAACCGAGCTCCAACTTGTGCACGTTGTGCACCTCGGTCGACCGAGCCGGTCGACCGAGCTTCTGATACTGCGGGCCGGTCGACTGGGCCGGTCGACCCGCCAACCTGCACCTGCTGTTGTTGGCTTGTTTTTTGCTGCTGTTTCCCTTCGTCTTCGTTGTCGACTTCCTCGGCGATCACTCGACGACCCCTCGACAATTCATATCAACTTCCCCATTAGTTAACTCTCTCTTTCCAACAATTCTCCACCTCGGCGAAGATTCTTCCAAATTTGAGCCGATCTCCAATGTACCCCAGTCTATCACCTGGCAAAATCGATACACGATCTCAGCTTGCGCGCACCGAACGAAATCGACATATGATCTCGGCGAAATCGACACACGATCTCAGCTTGGAATCTTTAGCTCAGCTATCCACTGGAACGCACCACACATGCCTTCCGTACACTTCACCTTAGGAGAATTTTCATACCTACCGATCACCAAATGGCTCCTACTCTGCAACTTCACAACCTCACGAAGACTTCCTCACGAGCCAACACTGACTCTTCAACTGACCAGCTCTATCTAGTCTACATATCTTCCACTGACGGTCCAACTAAGTCTGTGTAGAGCACACCAAACACCATCGGCTTCAACTGGATGTACACCACTCCTTATGTAAGGTCAACATCTTCTCACCTGAAGATCACATGTTCATCGAGAACACAACACCTCACCTCTACGTGAAGTCCAACTGGCCACAACACTCCACCTCTACGTGAAGCCTCTCAACCTCTACGTGAAGTTCCATAGGCCACACCTCTTCACCTCTACGTGAAGATCCAAACAGCTTCTCGAGAACCTAAATAGCTTCATAGGGTTGCATCATCAAATGGCTGCGCCTTTACGGTTGCCTACGTACCTTTTCCCAAAAGGATCAAGCCAACCGTAGTTCATTAATGAGCTTCTTCAAGCTCAAAAACTGGTACCTGTATCTACAGCAACGAACCTGTATGAGTGAGTCATATGAACCTCTTCCCGACCATCATGGAGGATAACGGCCTTCAACTTCAGCTTGTCACGATCACAAACTTGAGATTCATGTTTCTTTCCCCACAAGCGTGGTTTCACCTTGGTTCCAATAGCTGCAAACAACTCAACATCCTCAACAATGTCTTCAACCTGTTCAGCATCAACCTTTGTATCATGATCTCCACCCGGTGTCACCTCCGGTGAAATCTCCTCTAATGCCGAACCAACTGGAGATGATGGAGTAGCATCAACCTCCACCAGCTGCGATCCTTCCATGATCTCCGTCCTCTCCACCTGCTGAGAGACGGTGGACTTCAACACTGAAGTCTCTCCAAAAGTGACATTCCTGCTCATCACTATCTTCTTGTCTTCGGGGTCCCACAACCTGTAGTTGTTCCTTTTAACGCCCAAATAGACAAACCTCTTTGTTCGCGGATTCACCTTGCCATTCTTGGCACTGAAGTAGGCCGGACTTCCAAACTCCCGCAACAAATTATAATCTTGAGCAGCTTTCCCAGACCAAATATCCAATGAGGCTTTACCTCCTATCGTAGTCGATCTATTCCTGAGATGGCTAGCATACTCAGTCGCCTCAGCCCAAAACGACCTGCCTAATCCTGCATTAGACAACAACTGCCGAACCTCCCCCAGCAAGGAACGGACTACATCTTTAGCCAACTCATCTGTACCTGTTGTGAAGTGAGTAGCAATACCTGTATTCTGGCCAAATCGTAGGAACTGGTACATGTCCTTTCCAACATTACCAATATGAAGCTCCTTTATCTTCCTACCTATCTGCCTCTCCATTCTTCCTCTCCACTTCACCAACACATTTAGGGCTTCACTCCTTTGTCTCATGGGATATATCCAAACCTACCTAGATGAATCATCAACAAAAGAGACAAAGTACCTGTGAACTCCAAGCGATGCCGTCTTAGCAGGTCCCCATACGCTCATGTGAACACAATCAAGAATATCTTCATTGCAGTGAGTACTGGTGCTGAATCTCACCTTCTTCTTGTCCAGAACGCTGTGTCCACCTTCTAACTCATAAGTAGCAGCACCTTCCAGTAATTCCATTTTTGCAGGAGCTCGCAAAGATTTTTCTTCTTCCTGTCTGACCTTTCCCTGCCAGACCTCCGGGTCACCATCATCTGAGGAACTCGAAGTCTCTACCCGATCTGTAATCGTACTACCCTTCAGGTAGTAGAGATTGTCTCGGCGGACGCCCTTCATCACCACCATCGAGCCTCTGATCATCCTGAGATCGTCATCTCGAACAGATATCACCATGCCCGATGCTTTCAAAGTGTCAACTGAGATAAAATTCCTTTTGAGCTGAGGTACATACCTCACCTCCTTCAACTCTCGAACTATCCCATCATCCATCTTGATGCGGACTGTACCCATCCTTTCTATATTACACGGATGGTCATTCCCCATGACCGTGTAACATCCATCCAGCTTCTCAAAGCTAGAAAATCAGGCCCTGTTCGGGCACACATGATAGGTGGCTCCGCTATCTAAGATCCACTCAGCACTATCTGAGTTACAAACAGTAGGGGTAGTAACCGAGAGAGAAAACACCGATGAGTCATCATCCGATCCATCCGCCTGTGCGAGATTCGCCTCGGTCTTTGACTCCACCTATTACCTTTGACCTTCAGGCATTCTACTTTTTAGTGTCCTAGTTCCTTGCACAAGGCACACTGATTCCTCTTCAGATTTCTGAAACCCAGCCTAAATTTTTATCTTCCTCTAACCTCCTTACCCTTCCTCGATGAACTCCTACCTCTTACTTCCAGTGCCTCCGCCGATGAGCTAGATTTAGAAGGATGTCTCTCCTTCTTCCTCGTCTCATAACTTGACAGTGCAGATGACACCTTATCGTAATCTAAGGTCTGCCTTCCATTGATGAAGGTCAGAGTGAATGTCTCATACTCCTCCGCCGGGAGTGAGTTCAGAAAGATGATCGCCTTATCTTCCTCTTCTATCGTGACATCCACGTTTACCAAGTCTGTAAGAAGCTTCGTGTATCGGTTGATGTGCTCATTCGCTGTGCTCCCCTTCTTCATCTGAAAACTGTATAGCTTACTCTTAAGCTGCAACCTGGACTCAACACTCTTAGTCAGGTATTTCTTTGCAAGAGTTTCCTACAGTTTCTTCACTAACGTCTCATGTTGCGCAAGGTATTTTATGTCTTGCGACAAACATGAACGTATCAACCCACACGCCGACCTGTTCATCTTTGCCCACTCTTCATCAGTGGTCGTGCTCTTCTTCTTCTCCAATAGGAGAGTATCTTCGAGGTTCGATGCATTCAGCGCATCCATAACCTCACATCTCCACATCGCGAAGTTATTTGTACCGTTGAACTTGACAACTTCAATTCTCGGGTAAGAATTCATTGTCTTAACTGAAGCAGTTACTTCTGCCATTGAGATTTCTTGATCCTCTATCTATGCGGAAGAACAATCAACTGGAAATAGATCTGTACTCAGATAAAAATTAGATTTTTACCTTTCCCTTGAAACCCTAGATCGAGTTTCACTCTGGATCTACTCCACCACAGATTCCACGAACCCTCCTTGCGTCCTTCTGAGATCGACACACGATCTCCTCGAACACCAATGCCTCTGATCTTTGAGATCGACACACGATCTCCACCGAATCAGATCTCGAGCCCTCCGAATCTTCTGAAATCCCAAGTCAAACCTGGATGCTCTGATACCACTTGTTGCGTCTGGTAGCGACAACAACCCGATAGAGGATCCCTCCCTAAATCTCCCACGCACGAAGAACAATCTCCCAAAACCAGCACAAATCACAAAACAGAGAAAGAACGCACGAAACAACAATTTAACGAGGTTCGGCCTCAACGCCTACGTCCTCGGGGCAATCAGAGAGAGATTTAATTACTTTGAAAGAATACTACAATTGCTAGCAGCCTCTTTGAATGCAAGAGAGCTCTAGCAAATCCCTTTTCTTGGATCTTCAACAAGATACAAACCCTAGAAAATAGCCAACCTCTTAAATACAAGCAGATTTTCAAATCTGCACTCGCAGCCCGCACCCGCTTGTCGGTCGACCGACCGGGCGGTCGACCGACCCTTCCACCGGTCAACCAGCCGGTCGACCGGGTGCCCAACAGAGAGTTGGGTCACTTCAATCGGTCGACCGGGCGGTCGACCGAGCACTAACTTGTGCACGTTGTGCACCTCGGTCGACCGAGCTTCTGATACTGCGGGCCGGTCGACCGGGCCAGTCGATCGGCCAACCTGCACCTACTACTGTTGGCTTATTTTCTGCTACTGTTTCTCTTCGTCTTCGTTGTCGACTTCCTCAGCGATCACTCGACGACCCCTCGATGATTCATATCAACTTTCCCATCAGTTAACTCTCTCTTTCCAACAATGTTCTCAGTATGCTAGACAATTTGGATACTGACGAGGCAGAGATGCAGATTGTAATTGTGTGAGAAATTTTTGGTGCAATGAATTGTGAGAACATCAGTACTTCTAACTACCCATTGATGTGTGTGTTCTATAAAGTGCAGAAGCTTGCTCCTCTAATTTTCTTGGATCGAGATCGAGACATGCAAAGATATAAAAAAGACACAATAAGATGGAAGAACATACACACATCAAGATAGATATGGTTTGGCCAAACCTAGGCTATATCTGTGGGAAGAGCATCAGGAGAGATTTTCATTCAATCATAGACTACGCTGGTGCACATCCGTGTCCAATGCAATATCTCAAGAGTGATCCCCTTTCCTTTAGCTCTGAGATAGGGGAACTGATGGCGGGAGGAGCAATTTACTTATATATAGACGATGCGAATGTGGCTGAGCTATGCGGGGCGTAGGAAGAACTGTTCTTTGTGATTAACGAGGACCCAACACAAGCGAGTCTGGATTGAAGGCGACTCTCAGTGCAGTATTAGCTACTTGTGAGCTCCAATTTCAGAAGCAGACAACCCTATCATATTAGACTGTAAAAGAATGTAGCAGCAATTTCAGAGTGTTCATGTAACACACTTGTTTCTTGAGGGGAATGGCGCGGCTGGTTGGGCGGCCGATGATGGGATGGACGGTGGCAACACGGTGTATTGGATATCTAACTTCCCCATTGTGCTAATTAGTATTGCTTGTCATGATGTATCGGGATAATGTGCTCCAGATAGTAGGTTGTATCATGTTCTTCGACTATCAAAAAAAAAAAAAAAAAAAAAAAAAAAAAAAAAAAAAAAAAAAAAAAAAAACCTACCTTAAGTTATAATGTGACTATTTTTATGTGCATTTTGTACGCCGTTACTATAATATTTCTACCCTTACACGTAGTTTGTCTACCTTTGTATGTAATGTGTCTACCTTTAGATGTAATCTGTCTACCTTAATGAAATCTATCTGGCTTCAGCTGTAATACTTCTACTCTTATTATTACTGTCCACCTTTATTCTATAATGGCTACCTTTTGTCTCTATAGTGTCTACTATTATCTCTGTAGTGTCTACCTCTTATTTTATACTGTCTACATTTGTTTATGTAGTGTCTGCTGTTATTTTCTGTAGTGTCTGCCGTTATAACTGTAATGATTCTACTCTTATTTATTTTATTATCTACCTTTATTTCATAATGTCTACATTTTATTTTATACTTTCTACCTTTGTCTCTGTAATGTCTACCTTTGTCTCTGTAATGTCTACCACTGTATTCTGTAGTGTCTACCTTACTTTATGTCTTTTTTCTATAATTACTAACCACCTTTGACTATATTTTGTCTACCTCAGTTGTCGGGAGAAAAGAGTTGAAAATGGATATTGAGACAAGAGGAAAGGTGGATTTGGAGGGAAATAGACCCAATTTTCCTCCAACTTCATCCCTTGCATCTTAGGATTATCAAACAAAATTGATCAAAACCCTAAGCACTTCTTTCTCCCGGAATATGTTGTCAAAATAGTAGTCTTGTTGCATTAAATGCATTGAAAAGGGAAGATTTTGTTCCAGATTCAGACTGTCACACGTGGATTGATCTTTTTATAATATATTACGCGTGTGATTGGTTCTCTTATTGTGTATGTATGTGTGGCTCACACATATGAACCGAATTCTATACGCCGAATGCTAACGCAAGCAGCAGAAGCAGACTTACAAGGGCAATACCACCATTTATAAAATATGGCGTAGCCCGTATTCTGAAAAAAGTGGGCTTAGGGGCTTTTACAACTTGTGTGATTGGGTTGGGGACTTTTCATACTTTTTCCTAAATAGTTTGATAGCCAATGTGGGCTTTAAAGCGTAAGTAGAAGTGTGGGCTAAACCAGCCAGCTTTTGCAAAATGTGACCCAAAGCAATATAGGTCTTAAGAAAGTTTAAAAAAACCCAATGTGGCCTCCGGTGCCACTAAAGAAAAACTGAAAAAAATTGGTTTTGGTAAATATGAAATTTATTTAAAGTCTGTTAACAGTCACATAAATTTAATTTAAAACATGTATATTTATTTATAAAACACTTTTAGTTATTTTAACATATTATATATATATATATATATATATATATATATATTATATATATATATATATATATATATATATATATATATATATATATATATATATCTTATTAATATTTATGATAATACTCTTTACGATTAATAAGCAAGTATGTGTCCAATATACTCGTGTATATAAATAAATAAATAAATCAACTAAAAGTGTTAGTACACAAGGTTTTGAAGCCTTAAAAATTCAGCAAAAACATTATTAATCAAGCTAGATTCTTCTAATTCCCATCTAACCCCTTGTTAGTCCTTCTCACTAAGCATTAAAACATATGGAATAAATTATTGCTTGTCTCTGGATAATAGAGTCAAAATTATAAAATTTGTGAAGGAATAAATTAATCAACTAAAGCGCATGAAATTGATTCCATATGCTTTAGTGCTTAGGAAGTAAGACCAACAAGGGACGAAGTAGACAGGAAGGGGAGGAATCTAATTTGATCAATAATGTCTATGTTGATTTTTTTAAGACTTCAAACCTAGGTCGGCCAACACTATTAGTTGATTAATTTATTTATTTATATACACAAGTATATTGGACACATACTTGCATATTAATTGGAAATAATATTCTTATGAAAATTTCTAAGATATACAAATTTATTGTTAAAATAACTAAAAGTGTTTTATGAATAAATAAACACCAAATATGTAAAAATATGCAGAATATTTCATTTTACCTAAGAACTCAGCTAACACATACTTTGAGGGACAAACTGCAAAGTAATACAGACAAATACCCTAGATCAAGGGGTCCATGAAGCGCAGGCGAAGCAAATTGAAAGCGCGTTACATGCACTGTTTTTTTATCAAATCATTCAGTGCCAGGTCACATAAGGGTAAAATACCATTATGAAAGACATAGTACATGATATCATGCTTTGGTAGGGACGAGGTTCTAAAACTATATGAAACTTAGACAAGAGATTTGTTCTGCAAGCAGGCAAACTGTAGGGCTTAAAGCAAACTTTTTCAGGAGTTTAAAGACAAATTTTCATTGCTTAATTTGGTGAGTTTTAATTTGGTTCTCTTTTGTGTTCCTCCCACAATCTGAAATGGGCCTACTTGAAGGAGGAGGTGAGTCTTCACTTATTTGGTTGTAAAATAACAAATAGAAGATGCCAAATGGAAACCAGTTTATACCTTCTAGTTGATTAGATGCTTTCACAATTCTATAATAATTGTGAAGGAATAAATTAATCAACTAAAGCACATGGAATAGATTCCACATGCTTTAGTGCTAAGGAAGTAAACCAACAGGGGAGTAGATGTGAAAGGTAAGAATCTAGTTAGTTCAACAATGTCTATACTGAATTTTTTAAGACCTCAAACCTAGCAAACTAACACTTTTAGTTGATTAATCTATTTATTTATATACATAAGTGTATTGGACACATACTTGCATATTAATTGAAAATAGTATTCTTGTAAACATTTATAAGGTATAAATATTTATTATTAAAATAACAAAAAGTGTTTTATGAATAAATAAACACCAAATATGCAAAAATATACAAAATATTTCATTTTACCTAAAAACTCAGCTACGACATACTTTGAGGGGCAAACTACGTAGTAATGCAGACGAATGCCCTAGATCAAGGGGTCCATGAAGCGTAGGTGAGGTACATTAAATACGCGTTACATGCACTATTTTTTATCAAATCATCCAGTGCCAGGTCACATAAGGGTAAAATACCATTATGAAAGGCATAGTACATGGTATCGTGCTTTGGTGGGGACAAGGTTCTAAAACCACGTGAAACTTGGACAAGAGGCTTGTTCGGTAAGCAGGCAAACTGTAGGGCTTAAAGCAAACATTTTTCAGGGGTTTAAAGACAATTTTCATTATTTAATTTGGTGAGTTTTAATTTGGTTCTCTTTTGAGTTTCTCCCACAATCTGAAACGGGTCTACTTGAAGGAGGACGTGAGTCTTCACTTACATGGTTGTAAAATAACAAATATAAGATGCCCAATGGAAATCAGTTTATACCTACTAGTTGATTAGATGCTTTCACAATTCTATAATAATTGTGAAGGAATAAATTAATCAACTAAAGCACATGGAATAGATTCCACGTGCTTTAGTGCTAAGGAGTAAGATCAACATGGGAGTAGATGGGAAGGGAAAGAATCTAATTAGATCAATAATGTCTATGCTGAATTTTTTAAGACTTCATACCTAGTAGACTAACACTTTTAGTTGATTAATTTACTTATATATACAAGAATATTGGACACATACTTGCATATTAATTGGAAATAGTATTCTTGTAAACATTTATAAATATACATATTTATTGTTAGAATAATAAAAGGTGTTTTATGAATAAATAAACACTAAATATGTAAAAATATGCAGAATATTTCATTTTACCTAAGCAATGAGCTAAGACATACTTTGACGGATAAACTACGAAGTAATGCAGACAAATGCCCTAACTCAAAGGGTCCATGAAGCGCTGGTGAGGCACATTGAATGCGCGTTACATGCACTATTTTTTATCAAATCATCTAGTACCAGGTCACATAAGGGTAAAATACCATTATGAAAGACATAGTACATGGTATCATGCTTTGGTAGGGACAAGGTTCTAAAACCATGTGAAACTTAGACAAGAGGTTTGTTCGACAAGCAGGAAAACTGTAGGGCTTAAAGCAAACATTTTTCAGGGGTTTAAAGACAATTTTCATTACTTAATTTGGTGTGTTTTAATTTGATTCTCTTTTGTGTTCCTCCCACAATCTGAAATGGGTCTACTTGAAGGAGGAGGTGAGTCTTCATTTATATGGTTGTAAAATAACAAATATAAGATGCTAAATGGAAACCGGTTTATACCTACTAGTTGATTTGATGCTTTCACAATTCTATAATAATTGTGAAGGAATAAATTAATCAACTAAAGCACATGGAATAGATTCCACGTGCTTTAGTGCTAAGGAAGTATGACCAACATGGGAGTAGATAGGAAGGGGAAGAATCTAGTTAAATCAATAATGTCTATGCTGAATTTTTTAAGACTTCAAACCTAGTAGACTAATACTTTTAGTTGATTAATTTATTTATTTATATACACAAGTATATTAGACACATACTTGCATATTAATTGGAAATAGTATTCTTGCAAACATTTATAAGATATTGATAATTATTATTAAAATAACTAAAAGTGTTTTATGAATAAATAAACACTAAATATGTAAAAATATGCAGAATATTTCATTTTACCTAAGAACTCAGCTAAGACATACTTTGAGGGATAAACTACGACGTAATGCGGACAAATGCCCTAGATCAAGGGGTTCATGAAGCTCAGGTGAGGCGCATTGAATGCGCGTTACATGCACTTTTTTTTTATCAAATCATCCAGTACCAGGTCACATAAGGGTAAATTACCATTATGAAAGACAAAGTACATGGTATCGTGCTTTGGTAGGGACAAGGTTCTAAAACCATGTGAAACTTGGACAAGAGGTTTGTTCTGCAAGCAGGCAGACTGTAGGGCTTAAAGCAAACTTTTTTCAGGGGTTTAAAGACAATTTTAATTACTTAATTTGGTGAGTTTTAATTTTGTTCTCTTTCGTGTTCCTCCTATAGTTTGAAATGTCCAATAACAGTGTATATCAATATCAGTAATAGGAAAACAGGCATGTAATGGAATACATGAATATTCATGTAATAATATTTCATGTCACAAGTGTAGTAATCCATGCAACGAGTATACAGAAATAATACATACATATACAGGTGAATTAATGTAACAGTGGCATAGTGGTGCATGAACATAAAATAGTAGTGTACAGTGTAATAGTATCGGTGTAACAGTGATACAGGGACATGAATGACAGTGTTTAACAGGTATTTACATGAAATATAGTGTCCGGTGTCTCGGTGATTCGGTAACGTAACAGTGTCAGGATGATATATGTAACATGACAGGTGTCCAAATATTTAGGTATCTAGTTGTTCATCAATATTAACCTTAGTCATAAAGAAATTATCTACAAGTCTATCTTTTCAACTCTACACAATCTTTTTAACAACTATTTATTTATTAATAACCTAATAATCATTAAACTAATAGCTTTATCAATAATTCAACAGTCACTTATTATCAGTATATAACCAAGGCATCTGTATTTTATATTAATTCAATAATCACAATTGATTATTATCATATTGAATATGTTAAGTAATCACATATATTATAATTATTGGTATTTACTATTTATATAATTTATAAATTCCAATTTTACCGATAATCATGATTTACAAATAATTCATTTAATTATACATGATAAAATATAACTTATAAAAGAAAAACACTCACATAGGTGGGACATGAATGTAGCTCGTCTTCCTACAGTCGCAACAGTTCCAGAATCGTCCAATTCAGAGTCCGGATGCTCCAGATATCGCCCGTATACTAATATTATCAAAAATGAGTTAAATATATAATTAAAGATTAAAATGTAATAAGTATTATTTAATAGATGTTTTTATGGAAAATTACCTTTATTGGGTTTAGTAGTGGATTTGGGCTGATATTGGGTCGAGTTTGGATCCAATGCCCAAACTCAATGACTTAAGTAAATGGGTAATTGGGTTAATTAGGTCTGGGTTCGGGTTTAGAATATTAGGTTTAGGATTTTTGGGTAGATCCATTAGAAAGAGAGAGAAATCAGAGAAAGGGTAATAGCAGGGCAGTGTTTGCTGCCCTGGGCATGGCCGTGCGGCCATGGCAGCCACTGGCAACGATCGGCAGTGACCAGCGGCCACTAGAGGTGATTTGCTGCCATCGACGACTGGGAGAGGGACAAGGAGAGAGTGAGAAAAATATTGAGAAGAAAGAAATAGAGAAATAAATAAAGGAAGAAGAAGAAGAAGAAAAAAAGGGGGAGGAGGGAAAGAGGAGAGGGGAGGCCACGGGTAAGCCAGACTGCATCGCCGGCAAGGGAGGGTTGCTGAAGTTGGGACGACGATGAAGATAGCCAATGGTGCGGCATCATTTGTGGTTTGGGTGAGTGAGGAAACTGAGATGGAAGGTGAGAGAGAGATCTAAAGAGGGTGAGATAAATAGAGAGGGAGTTAGAGTGAGTCAGAAATAGAGATGGGTGAGGGTGAGAGAGAGAGGGAGTTGGTGGAAGTAAGTAGGCACTGGTCGTTGGCTTGGGGGAGAAGAAAGGAATGAGTGGTGGAGAAGAAAAAGCTTAATTAAAAACAATTATTTAATATTATTTTATTTGATAAAATTTAACTAGTTCTAAACTAGTCCCGAAATTCTACAAAATAATAAATATTATGCTGAGGAGTGATGTGAAATTGGATTCAAAAAATCTGATCCGATTTGTAAGTTAAAAATCTAGGAATGTATCGCCAATACTAGGCGACACCGGTTTAGCCAAATTTTTGATAAATTTAGAAAAATTCTCAAAAATGCTTAAAAAGATAAAATATGATTTTAAAGAGCAATTTGGAAATAGATTTTTTAAAATTCTGCTTTGATTGTAAATTAAAAATCCTATAGCCGACTGTCAGTATCGGTCGATACTGAATTCGGAGATTTTTCAAAATAATCCAGAAAATTTTCAGAAAATTCTAAAAGATTTAAAATATTAAAAAATGATGTCTAAAACTGAAAATTACTCAATTTGTAACCAGGAAGGTCAAATTTACTTTATACGCTGTATCAAATACTGCTACTGTGATACGTACATCAAGATCAGGGGGTTACAACAACTCATGATTTACACTTGTTGCTTATGATCAGAATTGAAGAGGAAAGAATGTAGTCAAAAGATGTAGCAGCCATGGTAAGTCTAAATTCAAAGATTGTGGAAAAGTAGCGCAGTGCTACAAGTGCAAGGAGTGGGGACACATAAAGCGTGACTGTCCGACTTGGGATAAGGAGTATAGTCAGGGTTTAGAATCTTATACGGCGGTAGCAGAAAATACTAATGACCATGGAGATATTCTCACTATCTTCAGGGAGAACACTTATTCTCAGGATGACTTGGTATTCGATTTGAGTGCAACAAATCATGTTTGCTCAAGGAGGGAAATTTTTGAGGCGTTTCAAGAAAAGGATGTTAGATCTAAATTTATTCTATGCAAGATCTACACATATACTGTAAGCCTCTTTATCATGATCAAAGGGGAGGAGGGTTTTAGGCATACCTGATTCCATCACGAAGAGGTTGCCGAAGGTTGCACGATCTCGAGGACGCCGGAGTTGAGAGAGAGGATTCTTCTCTCCAGCCACCAAGTTCTGTTCTTTATTCTTAGAGGAGATGAGAGGCCTCTAAGAGAGATAGTTATTCTTGTTGGTGGAGAGGGAACCCTACTCATGGTATATATAGCATCAAGAAACCCTAATTCAACTCATCATAGATCTAGGCCCTTGATTTATAACACGAGTTCCACACGTGTGATGAGTTCCACATTCTAATTTAAATACACTCATGGCTAAGTGTAATTGAAAACGTGTCTAGACCCAAACCATTTAGGTTTGATCAATTCTTTATTGGGTCAAACAACATAGGTTAAGTGGGCGGGTGCAAATATCCAATTGACTTGATTAGGCCCAAAATAAATTAGACTTTAAAACTAATAAGTCTAACAATCTCCCACTTGGGCCAAGCAAGTCATACTGAATAGATATTATGCATAACTTTATGACGTCAAAAAAACTTTAACCCCCGACAAATCACGTTTCAAAACAATCTGGTCCATTAAGAGTCATGCCACCGAACATGGCGATCGTTACCTTCTGTATAATCGAGGTAGGACCTTCCACATCACAAGTTTCAGAACCCCTAACGACATAGATCAAATGTGAACGTGTGGCATGGAAATGTCCTCTGATCAAATAAGGTACAATTCCAACTGGTTTCCACTTTATGACTCCAACGAGTCTAACCTTATGACTCCAACGAGTCTCACTTTATGACTCCAACGAGTCTAACTGCTAATTCAACAAACTCAAATGCGTAAAAGTAAACTTTAGGAAAAGCAGTTATAAATTTATTTATCAGAATCAACAAATATCCATAAAGTGCACTTAGAAATAATATCTGTTACATAAAATTATCCACTCCCACTAAATCAGGATATCATTAGGATTAGCCATCCCCATATGAGCTACATGCTCTAAAAATACTTTAGAAGGCAGTCCTTTTGTGAGTGGATTAGCAATGTTAAGACTAGTACTAATACTGTCAACAGATACAATGTTATTTCGAACTCTATCTTTAACGACAAGAAACTTGATGTCGGATGTGTCTCGACCTTGCTGAACTCTTGTCACTTTTGCAGTAGAGCTCTGCAGCTCTATTATCACAGTATAGTTGCAATGGCCTTTCGACTAGATCCACTAACTGAAGCCCAGAAACAAAATTCCTCAGCCATATTGCTTGATTTGAAGCTTCATAGCAAGCAACGAACTCTGCTTCCATCGTAGATGAAGCAACAAGTGTTTGATTGACACTTTTCCAAGAAACTGCTCCTCCTGCCATCAGGAAGACATAACCTGAAGTGGATTTTCTACTGTCGATACATCCAGCAAAATCTGAATCTGTGTATCCAACCAGCTGCAACTGATTAGATTTCTTGTAGGTAAGCATGTAGTCCTTTGTCCTCTGTAGATATCGCATTATCTTCTTAGCAGCCTTCCAGTGATCAATCCCAGGATTGCACAGGTATCTGCCAAGTTTTCCAACAGCATATGCTATGTCTGGACGGGTACAAACTTGAGCATACATCAGACTTCCAACTGCCGATGCATATGGAATGTCTTTCATTTGCTCTTTCTGTAGATCGTTCTTGGGACATTAGAGTAGACTCAACTTATCTCCCTTAGTGACAGGCGTATCACCCAAAGAGCAATTCTTCATGCCATATCTATCTAGCACTTTATCGATATAGGGCTTTTGTGATAAACCTAATATTCTACGTGTCCTGTCACGTTGAATCTGGATGCCTATCACAAAAGAAGCTTTTCCAAGATCTTTCATCTCAAAGTTCTTTGAGAGAAGACTCTTAGTGTCAAGTAAAAGAACCATATCATTACTTGCTAGTAGAATGTCATCCACATATAGCACAAGAAATATAAGTCTACTCTCTTTAAATTTATGGTGAATACATTGATCAACTATATTTTCTTTAAAATAAAAAAAACGGATATTACTTGATCAAATTTCAAATACTATTGACGGGATGCTTGCTTTAAACCATAAATGAATTTCTTTATTTGCAAACCAAATATTATGAAACCTTCACTTTAAAACTTTCTGGTTGCACCATACAGATTTCCTTCTCAATGCTACCATTAAGAAAGGCAATCTTAACATCCATTTGGTATAAGTTCAGGTCAAAGTGAACCACCAGTGCCATAATAATCTTCATAGAATGCTTAATGAAAACTAGGGAGAAAGTCTCCTTATAGTCAATGCCTTCTCTTTGAGTGAATCCCTTTGTGACAAGATGTGCCTTATACCTTTCGATATTACCTTTCGAATCCCGTTTGGTTTTGAATACTCATTTACAACCAATCGGTTTCTTTCCTTCAGGCAACTCTACTAAATCCCAAACATCTTTGTCCTTTATGGATTTTAACTCATCTTTCATGGCATTTGACCACTTATTGGAGTAAATGTTGAGTTTGGCCTCATTTAAGAATGCGAGGTCATCCTCTAGCCTTATGTCAAACTCATGCTATTGGAGATAAACTATATAGTCATTTGTAATGACTGATCTCCTCTTCCTAGTTGATCTCCTAGGCACTTGTGGTTGAGAATTTTCAGTTTCTACCTCACCAGCATGATCTACTTCAGAATGAACTGTATATGTATCTTGTAAGGATGCAACTGTATTTTCATCTTGAAGTGGAACAACTACTTTATCATTTGGAACAATTGTCATGGGTATAACAATATGTTCTTTCTTAAATATGAAATCTTTATGTAGTTGACTCCCACTGTTCTGAATATTCTCAAAAAAATTTAGCAATCCGTCTTTATGTTCTTAGTGAGGGACAATAAAACTTAAAGCCTTTATACCTCTCAGAATACCCTACGAATAAACAACTAACTGTCATTGAGTCCAACTTCTTCTCATATGGTATATATGGCCGAGCTTCCGCTGGACAACCCCAAACATATAGATGCCTAATACTGAGAGATTTCCCAGTCCATAAATCATATGGGGTTTTAGTTACTGTTTTGCTAGGCATTCTATTAAGGAGGTGACAATCATTTTTAAGGCTTCAATATATAATGACTCTGGTAGAGTAGTGTGAGTTATCATACTCCCAACCATATCTTTTAGTGTGTGATTTTATCTCTCAGCAATACCATTTTGACGAGGTGTCCCTGATATGTTGTACTAAGCGATAATACCACTCTTTCAGAAATTGACAAATGATTCTGGACATTTACCTGATTCGTCATATCTGTCATAGTACTCACCACCAAGATCAGATCTAACGGCTTTAAACATGTCCAATGATTGGGATTTCTCATGGAACAAGTACAGGTACCTATAACGAGAGTAATTGTCTGTAAAAGTGATGAAATATTCATGGCCATTCCAAGAAGCTGTAGGGAATGGACCACAAATGTCTGTATACACCAAATTAAGACACTTGAACTTCATCTAGTACCAAACTTTCTAATGTTTCTTTAATTAATTTTCGCTTAGTGCCTATGCTATTCACATATAGAGATTCAGTATATAAAGCATGAAGTTTCAATTTATATAGCCATCAATCAGAATTCAAGTACCAACAACTTTAGGTTTGGAATGTAGACTAAGCATTTCATTATCAAGAGTGACAGCAAAACTAGATCTGTCTAACAAATGAAATAGAAATATGATTCCGCCTAAAAAGACGGTACATATAAAGTCTCATCCAAATCTAAAACAAAAAACCAGAATCTAATTTAAGCCTACAAACTCCAACAACTTTAATTGCAACTTTATTTCCATCACCCATGTATACGTATCGCTCAGCTGGGCTGGGCCTCCTTTGGGTTTGGAAGTTCCGCATTGAATCGCTTATGTGAATTATCTATTCATAATTTATAAAGTGGCACTATAGTTAAATTAATCTCAAAACAAACATAAATATGAGATATACCCGCTAAATAGCCATTTCTGATACTTTATGCATTCCTACTTGAAGTGGCTTACTTTCTTACAGAAAAAAGTATGCAATGACCTTAGGCTATTTTTCTGCACTTTTGCCACTTAGGACCACTGTAGTGATGTTTATGTTCCTCCCTTTACTTTCACTCTTTTTCCTTTTCTTATTAGTGGTGTTATCCTGAAATGCTAAGTGAGCACTTTCAGTCTTTTCTTATTTCAACCTTTCTTCTTCCTGAACACAGTGACTAATGAGCTTAGTGAGACTCCACTTTTTCCTTTGAGCATTATAATTAATCTTGAAAGGGTTATACTGTGGAGGAAGAGAAATCAAAATGAAGTGCACTAGAATCTCTTCAGAGAGTTCCAATTTCAGTGCCTTTAGTTTTGAAACAAGATTAGACATTTCCATAATGTACTCCCTTATGTTTCCTTTACCGTTGTAGCGCATATTTACTAGCTTGCTAAGATGCGTACTAGCCTCAACTTTATCCGATTTAGTAAATCGGTCTGCTACTTCAGCTAGAAAACTCTTAGCACTAACCTTATCAGGCATAGCACCCCTAATAGTCATAGGAATAGTGTGCTTCATGACCATAAGACACATCCTATTAGACCTCTCCCACTTTTCATAATTTGCCTTTTCTTCTACCGTACTTTTGTCAGTAATGGCAAGGGGTTCATCAGTCCTTAAGGCATAGTCTAGGTCCATAAATCCAAGAACGATGGTAACGTGATCGCGCCACTTCTCAAAGTTTGTACCATTCAACACAGGAATGTCATTGAGACTTGCAGAAATTAAAGATGCATTTACTGATAACAGAAAAAAAATAATAGACTACATAAGCATACAATTTCTCATCAATTTAACATAAACATTGCATTTAATAAAATTCTACTGTAATAGCCATAAAAAATGAATTTCAGAAAATGCAACCAGTCTAACCGATAGAGCTGCCTGTTAAACTTTCAGAACAAGTTGTGTCTCTATATGCCAACACTGTACTGGCCCAATATAGATATCCTAAAATCTAGGTCCTATGTAAGAGAACAGCCTTCCTTTGGGCCGACTGTCACTTTATAGGATTGGTCTTAAAGTTCAAGTAATCTATATTGGCCATATAATATATGTAATGACCCGGCCATAATGACAACCTTCCTTTGGGCCGATTACCACACATCAAGGTTCTTCCACTTGCATTACCCACATCAAGTATCCGACGCCGTACATAATTCGGCCAAACAATAGTCTTCCTTTGGGCCGGCTATTGTCCGCATGAACTACAAACGCAATTAAATAAGCTCTTTTATAAATTTTTAGCTTGAACATGTATATATCTTTATTTGTGTGTTATTAATTGTAATTAAACACCAATATTCATCATGCAAGACAATATAAGCAATATAATATTGATGATAAAGCGGAAGCATGTAAGGGTACACATAATCATGATAAACAAACACTTCAATACCTTCTTTATGTCAACTAACTACTGTTTTATCATGTATAGTTCCTGTAATACTGTAGTGCTCGTCAAGAGCTTCGAAACGGCTGTTTACATGCCCAAAACAGAGGTCGTATGAGCCCGTAACGGCTAATTGAAGTTTCTATTGGCAAAACGGGTCTGCAGTGCTTATCGGGTCTGAATCAGACCCGACCCGCAATGGTTAGTTATTGGTTTCCTTTCTTATTGGGCCGGGTTTAAATAAACTGGATAAAACCCAATTAGCTTTAATGTGAGAACAACTAAGAATAGATTAAATAAGTTTCCTTATTAGATTTAAATTTTGTATCTATACCAAAATTTAATCCTATTCAATCTCACAATCCCAAATTAAGGAAACCCTAAATAATTAACCTCTTCTTTTTTTTTTTTTAATTACCCTTGTAGCCGCCGGCTCATGGTGGCCGGCGGCTGTTGCCCGCCCACAAGGAGCAGCACAGGCCGCAATGGCTGCAAGTGCGCGCGCTCTGCAGAGAGCATTGCTCTCTGCAGTGCTCTCTGCAGAGAGCATTCATGCAACCCTTTTTTTTTTCCCGGTTCTTCTTTCATTGCATGCATGCAGATAGGCCAC
Source organism: Agave tequilana (assembly GCA_038442645.1). NCBI lineage: Eukaryota > Viridiplantae > Streptophyta > Magnoliopsida > Asparagales > Asparagaceae > Agave > Agave tequilana. Next base: position 50,407 of record JAVJIF010008237.1, read on the forward strand.
GGTTTTTTTTTTTTCCGGTTCTTCTTTCATTGCATGCAGGCGCTTGAGCGCCTGCATGCACATAGGCCACGTTTTTTTTTTTTTAAAATCTAAATAACACACAAATCAAAATTTCATAAAAAACATATACATGTTAAATTCAATAAAAATCACTCCTTTTAATCTTTTGATCCAACATATGAGACACAAAATATTTATTGAATCAAAGGAGATATTTTTATGATATTTATAGATCGAGATCATAATTTCTGTAGATCCCTATGATCTGATAAAGAGGAGGCTCTGATACCAATTGTTAGATCTAAATTTATTCTATGCAAGATCTACACATATACTGTAAGCCTCTTTATCATGATCAAAGGGGAGGAGGATTTTAGGCATACCTGATTCCATCACGAAGATGTTGCCGAAGGTTGCACGATCTCGAGGACGCCAGAGTTGAGGGAGAGGATTCTTCTCTCCAGCCACCAAGTTCTGTTCTTTATTCTTAGAGGAGATGAGAGGCCTCTAAGAGAGATAGTTATTCTTGTTGGTGGAGAGGGAACCCTACTCATGGTATATATAGCATCAAGAAACCCTAATTCAACTCATCATAGATCTATGCCCTTGATTTATAACACGAGTTCCACACGTGTGATGAGTCCACATTCTAATTTAAATACACTCATGGCTAAGTGTAATTGAAAACGTGTCTAGACCCAAACCATTTAGGTTTGATCAATTCTTTATTGGGTCAAACAACATAGGTTAAGTGGGCGGGTGCAAATATCCAATTGACTTGATTAGGCCCAAAATAAATTAGACTTTAAAACTAATAAGTCTAACAAAGGAAAGTACTTTCTCTTTGCCTGAAGGGTCTAAGTGTGACGTCATGGGATTGGGAAAGGTGAATGTCAAAATGTTCGATGGAGTGGTATGCACTTTGGGTGGTGTTGCGTATGTCCCAAAGTTAAGAAAGAATCTGATATCCTTAAGCCAGTTGGACTCTAAGGGCTGCAAGTGCTCTATTGCAAGGGGAGTCATGAAAATCACACATAGTTGCATGATCGTAATGAAAGGAGAAAAGCGTGAGGTTTAGATCGTCTTGTTGGTAATATCATTGGTATAATCAAGATCTCAAAGGCGTTTGTGAAACAGGGTGCATAGGATATCAAGTACTTGAGGCGGGTGTCGCTTGCAGGCATTGCAAAGATACAAACAGATTGTTTTCAAGGTTCAGGCGTCAGTGAGAAGGAAAATCCTACTGGTAAAGGGTGTGAAATCGGGGCCTCTCTTCGGGGTCTCTCTTCGAGGTCAATTGAGTTGACCTGGTAGAGCACACATCGACACTGGCGATTTCGATCAAGGAGGAGCGATCATGGTTGATTCGAGTGATGTGTGACTGGTACGAGAAAGGAGTCAATGGTTTGTTTATAGGAGTTTGCAAGCGGCATCTCGGGTGAGATGGACTTCAGGGATTGAAGTAGTGGTTTGCGATTTTTTTCACATATGTCGGGAGGGGGAATTTATTGGATTTCCCTCCAATGCGAAAGAGTGTGAGCGGTTCACGAAGAGGTGTGAGCAATTCACAGAACCATGTTAACTTCAAGAGATATGTCTAGTTCAATTATGAAGAGTTACACGATTTTTCAAGGGATATTTTTGAGAGTTGTGGGCATTAATTGATAGCAACTCTTGAGGAACTATTTATATGGGATGAATTTTTTATATGAAGGATAAGGGGTATCACACAAGATTAGAAAGACAGGGAGAGAAAGGAAGAGGGAATGTGAGATTGGGTTTAATCACTGAGTTTCTTTTTTGGTATTTCTCAAGTATTTTTTTCTTGAAATGTGAGTGGGTGTCCATTGTGATTGACAATAATTATAATGAATTTAGTAGGCTCGGACAGAGGACGTAGACCCATATTTGATCGAAACTTTATAATTATAAAGTGTTTGGGTTTGAGCATTACGTTTCTTATTTTTTTTCTTATTTCTGTAGTCTTGGTGCGCTTATTTTCTCTCCCTCTTTCCCAACAAGTTGTGTGAAAGTAAGGAACAAAATTTTTTTATTTCTAAAATTAATTAGACTTTTCGCAAATCTTTATAGTTTTTCTTTCTTTGGTCTGGTCGTCTTTTTACTAATTGAAGATTTTTCCCGTGATAATAACCGATCGATTGCATTGAAGGGAATTCCTTGATTATGGATAGATATTAAAGTAACCGTCAGTGCACTAAGACTGTAAACTTTTGATACATGCCCTTGCATGCGGGCTTAATGTTCTTTTCATGGGATGAAATCTGAGTTTTTTTTATGTACATGATAGTATTTTGAAATTCATTATTTTTTAATTAAAAGTGCGTGTGAAGGAACCTGTTATATATTAAAATGTTAGTCGCTATGCAAAAAGTCTGAAATTGTGATAAAAAAATTGATGCAAGGTGATATATATAACTTTATATTCTAAATATAAAATATTGATGATTTAACACTTAAATATCCTTAAAGAAGACCACGTCCAAAATCAACCATTCAATCTTAAAACAACAAGGTGAATTCCATTACATTAATCGCTTAGAAGCATCACAAACAAACAAACATACATACAAGCCACTAATATATATGCACATCAAACATATAGCAAGCAGTGATTACACACTTTATTTTCGCCGATGGGGACAGAGGAGAAGAAAAAGGCCATTGCCGTGTGCACACTTTATTTCTTGAAATGGATGGGATCATAACCTGTCGCCATGCCGTTGCCATCTGCGAGAATTAGCGTGTGAATGCTGAATTTGTCTTGGTTGGTTGGCTTAATAATTATCATCAGGACCTCGACGGCGGACGTAGTCGGGACTGTTATGCAAGATGCCCATAAGCTTCAACAGTTGGATAGTTGATCGGATCGGAACATCGGTGACTACAGCAGGTTCTCCTGGGTGCCGTACTACCGAGAGCCGCAGTGTCATAAGCGGCCACTCCTCTTCAGGATGGGCAAGGTAATACCGAATCCAGCCGGAGTAACGTGCCCAGCGTTGTGCCCGAGTAAGCAGCCACTCATCGACGCCGGGGCTGACCAGAAATTCCCTCAAAATGTGCTGCAGGATCGGTTCGAATCGAGCTGCTTCGCTGAACATTATAGCCATTGTCCCCAGTCCTGCCGCTATCCTGTCATTGTTTGGCTGATCTATAAGCGCGTCCAATGCGGACCTTAGTCCCTGCCCGCCCAGAGTCACGTGTCTTAGCATCCGGGAAGTGTAGCTACCATCATGGTCGGTGATATATTGAGAATTAGGCAGATAGCGTGGGCGTTGGCCAGTAGTCGGGTTAACGTCCCACTCAAACTCGCGCCATTGCTGCTCGTTGAGTTGGAAGCCCAACACATAGAGGTTGTCTTGCAAGAACCTTACCCTGATGTTATAACGCCTCCAGACACCATCCCCTTCACGCCTAATGCGAATGAAGATGATATCCAGAAATCTGAAATGGGCATTGGGCTCGCCCGACCTGTCCAGGGTAAGCATAGGACGACTCGTGGTTACACCCGATGCATCACGACCTGTGACACATTCCTCAGGAATCTTCCCACGCGATTGTAGGTCCCCACCGAGTCTATGCCATCCTCAACCCCAAAAACTATAAACCGTGGTGCTGGTGTCTGCGCCATCACTCCTCCCTTCAATAAAAAGAAGAATAATTTCTGATCAGCCTCCTCCTGCTGCATTCATCAATTAAATCAGATTAATTTCTGTGTTAAACTTTGAGTAACAATTGAAAATCCTGATTAACATTATATTACCATTATCAATCCTTATTTTTAGTGAAGAAGAAGGGGATCTTAAGTACAAGAGAATTTCAAATCATAATACGACTAGTCTATTAGAAAATCCTAATTAACACTGTTTTATTGCAATGAATCCGCACCTTTAATGTAACCACATACCTTTCTTCTTTGCTGGAAGATGTACTTGAGCTCCTTTGGTGTTCCTCTCACATGAACAGAAGGCTTGTATTTATGGTGTTTTGCTTTGGGTGTTCCTCTCACACGAAGCCCACCCCACTCCAAGTTGGAATGGGATTGATGGCTGTATGATAGCTGTATGATACTCCAATTTAATTAAATAAACTTTTGATGACTAACTGCTGCCAAAGAAAAACTGAACAAAAAATGGTTTTGGTAAATATGAAATTTATTTAAAGAATATTAAGGGTCACATAAATTTTAATTTAAAACGTGTTGAAAGTGAGTCACCTTTACCGGTAATTCTCTAAGTTTATTTTTACTTAATTTGTCAATTTTTTTTCTTCCTTCATCACCTTTTTTGGCATGTATGCTGGGAAATGAATCATAAATAATAGACAACAACTAAACGCCAAAAGTTATTTTTTATTGATAATTATTACACCCAACAAAAAGTTTGACTTCTCAAAATTTTTTCGTCTTCTTTTATTAGTTTCTATCATGGTCTTATCAGACTTCTAGAATAGAGCGTCAACGTCAATAAGTGTTGACACCTTCTGATTAACAGTTTTTTTGGTTTTCAGTACACTATGATGATATGAAAATGATTGACGCTGTAATTTTTATAGTGAGAGTTTGGTCATAAATCTCACTTGGGAGAAGTTGGAGCATTAGTTACCGGAACAAGACACGGAAAGCGGGATATAGAATATGAAATGAAGACGAATATGTAGACCTCTAATATTATTAGGAATTTGTCTTATTTTTAAGAGAAGATGATGATTCAAAAAGATCCAATTGAGTTGAAAAATATGATGACTTGAAGTAGAATAAGCAAATCAAGTTGGTTCGAATTTGTCGACTTATAAGTTATATAAGTCGACTAATACACAAGATCAGTGACTATATCGACTGGGCAGATCAGAGGCAGATAAAGAGAGAGAACATTATACAGTAGTCAACTTATAATGCTATAAGTAGACTAATTGAAGAGATTAGTCGACTAGTCTGAATGATAAGTCGACTAATCAAGGCGGTTCTGCATGAGGAGCTTCTTTTTCAGGTGCCAGCGGGTTTTTCTCTTCTGGTGGAGTTCAAATAGAATTCATATTCTATTCAATGAAGGTTTGTTTTTAAAGATTAAAGAGTTTAGAATCCTTCTAGATTAAGGAGATCAACTTCTAATAGAATTGATTAAGATTTTTCAAGCATCCAATGATCAAGATCATCTCATAATCCAACTAGAAGTTGTTTTGTAAAATCTTTTAAATAAAAGTTATAACCCAGCATTTTAATTGTCTCGAACAAAAATAATCTCAAGCAAAGAAGATCAAAGAAAGCTAAGAAAGGGAGGAGCAAATTCAAGGTGCATAGAGAGAAAGTATGCTCTTGTAATCTAGGTTTAAATTCAAGAGAAAAGTTAATACTCTTATTGCATCAAGAAGAATATTAGATTTCTTTGTATCAAGTTTATCATGTAGATAATAATGAATAATCAATAAAATTGCTAAATTATCTTATAAATATTTATGATAATATCCTTTCTTATTAATAAGCAAGTATGTCCAATATACTTGTGTATATAAATAAATAAATAAATTAACTAAAAGTGTTAGTGCATAAGGTTTGAAGCCTTAAAAAATTTTCACATAAACATTATTAATCTAACTAAATTCTTCCTATTCCCATCTAATCATTTGCTGGTCCTTCTTCGTAAGCACAAAGTACATGGAATAAATTATTACTTGTCTCTATATAATAAGGCCAAATAATAATAATCGTGAAAGCATCTAATCAACTAGTAGGTACAGACTAGTTCCCATTTGGCATCCTATATGTTTGTTATTTTATAACCATATATGTGAAGACTCACGTCTCTTTTTCAAGTAGAACCCATTTTATACTGTGGGAGGAACACAAAAGAGAACCCAATTAAAACTTACCAAATTAAGTAACAAAAAATTTTCTTTAAACCCCTAAAAAAAGTTTGCTTTAAGCTCTACAGTTTGCTTGCTTGCCGAACAGACCTCTTGTCCAAGTTTCACATGCTTTTAGAACCTTGTCCCTATCAAAGCACGATTCATATACTATGTATTTCATAATGGTATTTTACCCTTTACATGACCTGACAGTGGATGATTTGATTAAAACAACGCATGCTATTTCATAATGGACTCCTCGGTCTTGGGCATTTGTTCGCTTTACTTTGTAGTTTGTGATTGGTCGCTAATGTTGCATATTTAGTATCATATTTCCATACTTATTTTAGAATAAAAGCCTGCATTGTCCTAATTAAATGCTTAATTTATTTGCAGGCCCATTCCTTAAGGAGATGAAGAGAAATGAGCCCAAAGGCCCACCAAAATTCTGAGTTAAATCAGAGTTAATTCGAGCTCACTAAATCAGGGCAAAATCAAGAGGTTGAAAACCGGTTGAGAAGAATCCTCTCAGAATCGATCGGTTAAAGCCAAGAATCCAAGGCCATTTCGTCACACTCCAGGACTCAAACTGAAAATCCAACAAAGGATAAAGTCAGAGGGCGAAACCAGGGCAACCCACCAACAGGGTGTGGCCACCTGGCCACACCCTGGCCGCGAAACGCGGCCCAAGCCGCGTTTCTGCGGCAATCTTGGGGAGTTAGGGGGAGCGTTTGCTCCCCCGATCTCCCCGGGATCCTGATGGTTAGGGTTTTGCCTATAAAAAGCCAGTATTTGCACGCAAAATGGGACGACCATGCAGAGTTAGGATTTAGACTAGTTTTCCGTTTCTTAGTTTAGGTTTTTCTTTTCTTTTTATGTAAATTGTATGTAAGCCTAGGTTAGATGATGATTCATGTAAGTAAGAGAGAGGCATATGTTGAGAGTGACACCGATGTACCCTCCTCCTTTCTTCCATTGTTTCAAGCAATAAAAGGTAACAATTTTATGTCTTGTTTACTTTCATTTTCTTTTGTTTTCGTCTTCCTCTTCTACTTTACCTCGTTTGTTTTTGTTGAGTTTACAAGTGAATTCCAAAGCACAAGTATAACGATGTTATGTGAGTGCCAACGATAGTTCATGAAGACGTTCTCCTCCTCAAGACGTATCACTTCATGCTTGTGTGAGACTTGATGATATAATGCGAACGGAGACTGAGCTCGGGCTTATGATCTATGCGTTGAACGCCTCCTAAACAAAGGTAGAACATGCAAAGGTTTCCAAGTAAGTCATCAATCAAACTAGGTAAGTATTTCTTCACTCTTCTTTCTTTCTTTTCTTTTATTTCTTTAGTATAGATCACCACCTCTTCCAACTCTTTCTTTCCCGAATCATTTGTACATAGTCGCTTTCGCCGTTTTCTGATTTTTTCCACCTTCTTCATCTCTCACTTTCTTCTTAACTTTAACTATTAACTCTTTTTCATTTTCTTAACTTTAACCAAAGAAGAACTTTCGTTTTGTTTTCATAATGATTTCAATAAAGAACGTAAACGCTTCTATCGCAAAACCCTTCTTGTGGATCACGACCCGCATAGCCACTTGCTATAGCGGTAAGAATTGAGCACTTGCACATCTTCATTCTAAGTTCTGAAATTTCATATTTTTTGTGCAGGTTTTGCATCAATTATTTTTTTGGCGCCGTTGCCGGAGAGGGTAACGTTTTTATTGAAATCTGAATTTTTATTGAAAATTTTTTAGAACTAAAACGAACTTTCTTCTCTGTTGCAGGTTAAGGCAAGCAAAACAGGAAATTAAAGTTGCAGTAACATATAAGTGGCCTTGGGCCTCTGCTCTAGAAAGCAGAGACCAAGTGTCCTCTGCTTTGCCGCGGATCCGCGGCCAACGCCGCGAAAACGCGACAAAAAGGAGTGGACTACTAACTGTCTTTTTGCAGGGCTGCTTGCTTTGCAAATTCTAGTTTTCTGCAACTTTACTTTTTCCTATATGCCATCACATAAGCCTGCTAATAATCAACAGTAAAATGTTTGTTGAAAAGCTAAAAAAATTGATTAGACGTTTGCATTTTTAGGCACGTGTCTTTTCAATTCAATTATTTTTACTGTTGAAGAGTGCTGGAGTAAGGTATGTTCGCATTGCATCTAGAATAGGACTCATCTCTTGGTTGATTTTTATCGCTTTGAGTGAATCTTATTTACATATCTTGTACACTTGCACAAATTGATTTTAAGGGCACCACCCATTAACAAGATAAGGTGGGGATTTAATCACCCTTCCTTAGCCCAAAAATCAAATTCCAAGCACTCACTAACCCAAGCCTAACTAAAATGAGTAGACGTTGGCCCTAGGGACATCTCGGACTCAATTAGGAGATTGTCCTAAGGGGGAAAGGTGTTGAAATTTGACTCCTGCAAAATCAGTGTCTAGGAAAGGGATTAAGGGCCGAAAGCCCGAAGGTTGGTGGTTATTTAATTAAGGAACGTCTTTGACGGAAAACCTCCCACCAACCTTGCCCTGACATAGCTGATTAGCTTGTGGTCAAAGTCTGCATTAGACCTCCCGTGGACAGTCTAATCAGTTAGGAGTCGTCTATGTCATAGGTCTACCCTAACTTAGCCTAGAATCTTTTCTTTTTTGTTTGTTTATTTGTTTGTTTTTCTTTCTTTTTGTTTGTATTCCATTGTGTGATATGGCCTATAATAACAATTTTTCCAACTTCAATAATAATCCATATTACACATCAAACTCTTTTTCGGATATTACCAACACGGCATATCATGACTTTAACCAACCTAGTGTGCCGGATTGGTCTTATCCGAATCAATATAACCCATGTCCCCCATCGTATGACTATAATTTCCATAACGATTTCAACTCTTCACAGAGTCAGTGGGGATTCACCTTCCCCGAGCATAATTTTCATCCAACTTGTCCTCCTTCTCCACCTAGTCCACAATATTTTCAAGATTCATACTCAGTTCCACCAGTCCAAAATAGGAAACTATCAATTTTGAAAATGAGTATGCGTGAGTCCAAACACAAATCCCAAAATCTTATGGACTCACAATTTCACCGCCAATTCCAAGACAATACTTCATCTTTTCATCAAAACAATGAACCTATCAACTATGAAAAGATGCTTGAAGCCATGACTCAGGCTCAAAACGCTCGTAATCGTGACATAGATATGATGGTCGAATCTCTATGTTCCCACTGTTCTGATGTCACTTACCATTCTGTTAGAGCCGAAGAGTCATGTTGTTTTGGAAATCAAGATTCTATTTCAGAACAACCAGTTGAACTTGCCCAAACTCCAAATTTTGAAAAAGATATTGACAGTTTGGCAAGTTATTCCTTTCCTGAAATAGAACTTGAGAATAAATATGATCTTGAACCCCAACTTCGTGATTCAATTCTTCTTCCTGATTCAATAATGACTCTGGTATCTTCACCTGACTTCAATCTTTTCCCGGAGTCAACATTGGATCCTGTACCAATTCATAATGAAATTGAATCACCCATCTTTGAGGATCATATTGAACTTGACCAATTATACACTTTTGAAGATCCTATTGACAAATTGGCAAGTTCTCATTTTTATGATATTGAACTCAATGAGATATGTGACCTAAATTCTCAAATCTGTGATCCAGTTCACCTTTCTGAATCAATATTGACTCCTGTTTTGTTACCAAACTTGAGTAATATTTTAGAGTCAGTTTTGATTCCCCCACCTATCATTCTTGAACTTAAATCACCAATATTAAGTCACATCCCATTGTTAGAAAATACATGTGGACTTGAGTTTCAACTTCTTGACTTGGACCCGCTTCTTGAACCAATCTCGACTCCTGAACCTTTACTTGACTTAAGTCACTTTCCTGAGTCAGTATTAGTTCCTGTACTTCCTGAGTCCAAGTCAATCATTCTATCTTTTCATACTCCATTCTGGGACGAGGTGGTTGACAAATTTGACTCCGAAATTAGTTATGAAATTTGGAAATTAGATGGGGTTAAATTTTTAATAAAAATTCTTCATGGATTTATCTTTTTAATGGGTTATATTAAAGAAATTTCTGGTGGGTTCCTTCGAATCCCACGAAAAGTCGATTGGGCCGCGTTTAGTGGACCAATCAGACCACCACCGGAACCACCACCTTAAGGTAACACTTTCCTTCCCTTTCTTCTTTTTCATGCATCTATGCATTAATTCATACATTGAGGACAATGCATGAGATAGGTGTGGGGGAGGGTCTAACATAACTTAGGTTTTCTTTTTATTAAAAACTTTTGAAAATAGAAATAATATTTTGACATATTTTTTGTAAGAAATTAAGTTAATTTTAAGGAATAGGAAAATTCAAATTAGGATTTCTTATACTTGGTCAAAATAAGATTATTTGTTTGATTTTTAGGGTTAGGAAGATAATTTGTCAAAGTAATTTAGTCTTGATCTTTGCCTTGATGAAATATGCACACAAAATACACTTACACACTTAGGGTTTAAAAACAGGGACTCTTATGCCTTATAAAAAGAAATATAAAAAAAAAGAAAAAAAATAATAAGTCTAATTATTGATTAGCTAGGTGCTTTGGCCTAAGCAAGCCTTAGTATTTATGCAAAAGATAATTAGATAAGTTTGAAAAAAAAAGATGTATCCTCTGATTAAGCTGGGTATTTATGCCTCATGAAGCATAAGTGTTCACGCCTAAAAGGGGTGCATCGTATAAAAAAAAAGTATACTCTGATTAAGCTGGGTATTTATGCCTCATGAAGCTTAAGTATTCACGTCTAAAAGGGGTACATCGTATAAATAAAAAAACCTTGGTTTCGTGGCCTTATCTGCTCGAGTGTTTAAGTCTTTAGGGGTGTTTTCTCACCTGGTGCCCTAAAATCGTCCGGTTTGGGTGTCACCGACTGAATGCTCGTTACATGGGCAGATTAGAAAGCCTAATGAAATTGAGAAATAAATCTCACCAAAAATAAATAAATATAAGGCATGGGAGTTAATGTTGAAGAACCCTTAGTAAACTTCACAGTCACGATGGTGCATACGACTTAGGGTAAAGTAATAGACTAGATGAGAAATACAATTTGACTCCTTACCTTGATTGATAACAAATTTTTGAATAGAGACTAAGTTTAGGAATGAAAAATTCAGTTTTCCTATAACTTATAGATTGCTTAAATCTTACAATTATATTTTAAATATTTTTTCTCTTTCAAAATGCTTTTCAAAAATACTAACTCTTTATTTTCCTTTCTTTATGGATTTTGTGGGTGTAATCCGCTAAAAACCCTCACGAGACAAAACTCGTCCTCTAGGGGAAATCTAAAGGTTTAACGGCTTGTTGCACATGCTCAGTGCAATCGCGTGACCTGCGAAAGTGGTCTAATAATCCTTAGTATAGTTTAGTTGTTTTGCTCGAGGACGAGCAAAAGATAGGTATGTGGGTGTGATTGGTCGCTAATGTTGCATATTTAGTATCATATTTCCATACTTATTTTAGAATAAAAGCCTGCATTGTCCTAATTAAATGCTTAATTTATTTGCAGGCCCATTCCTTAAGGAGATGAAGAGAAATGAGCCCAAAAGCCCACTAAAATTCTGAGTTAAATCAGAGTTAATTTGAGCTCACTAAATCAGAGCAAAATCAAGAGGTTGAAAACCGGTTGAGAAGAATCCTCTCAGGATCGTTCGGTTAAAGCCAAGAATCCAAGGCCATTTCGTCACACTCCAGGACTCAAACTGAAAATCCAACAAAGGATAAAGTCAGAGGGCGAAACCAGGGCAACCCACCAATAGGGTGTGGCCACCTGGCCACACCTGGCCGCGAAAACGCGGCCCAAGCCGCGTTTCCGCGGTAATCTTGGGGAGTTAGGGGGAGCGTTTGCTCCCCCGATCTCTCCGGGATCCTGATGGTTAGGGTTTTGCCTATAAAAAGCCAGTATTTGCACGCAAAATGGGACGACCATGCAGAGTTAGGATTTAGACTAGTTTTCCATTTCTTAGTTTAGGTTTTTCTTTTCTTTTTATGTAAATTGTATGTAAGCCTAAGTTAGATGATGATTCATGTAAGTAAGAGAGAGAGGCATATGTTGAGAGTGACACCGATGTACCCTCCTCCTTTCTTCCATTGTTTCAAGCAATAAAAGGTAACAATTTTATGTTCTTGTTTACTTTCATTTTCTTTTGTTTTCGTCTTCCTCTTCTACTTTACCTCGTTTGTTTTTGTTGAGTTTACAAGTGAATTCCAAAGCACAAGTATAACGATGTTATGTGAGTGCCAACGATAGTTCATGAAGACGTTCTCCTCCTCAAGACGTATCACTTCATGCTTGTGCGAGACTTGATGATATAATGCGAACGGGGACTGAGCTCGGGCTTATGATCTATGCGTTGAACGCCTCCTAAATAAAGGTAGAACATGCAAAGGTTTCCAAGTAAGTCATCAATCAAATTAGGTAAGTATTTCTTCACTCTTCTTTCTTTCTTTTCTTTTATTTCTTTAGTATAGATCACCACCTCTTCCAACTCTTTCTTTCCCGAATCATTTGTACATAGTCGCTTTCGCCGTTTTCTGATTTTTTTCCACCTTCATCTCTCACTTTCTTCTTAATTTCAAATATTAACTCTTTTTCATTTTCTTAACTTTAACCAAAGAAGAACTTTCGTTTTGTTTTCATAACGATTTCAATAAAGAACGTAAACGCTTCTATCGTAAAACCCTCCTTGTGGATCACGACCCGCATAGCCACTTGCTATAGCGGTAAGAATTGAGCACTTGCACATCTTCATTCTAAGTTCTGAAATTCCATATTTTTTGTGCAGGTTTTGCATCAATCAGTTTGTCCCTCAGAGTATGTCTTAACTGAGTTCTTAAGTAAAATGAAATATTCTGCATATTTTTACATATTTGGTGTTTATTTGTTCATAAACCACTTTTAGTTATATTAACAATAAATATATATATATATATATATATATATATATATATATATATATATATATATATATATATATATATATATATATATATATATATATATATATATATCTTATAAATGTTTATAACAATTCCGTTTCCAATTAATATACAAGTATGTGTCCAATATACTTGTGTATATAAATAAATAAATTAATCAACTAAAAGTGTTAGTCTACTAGGTTTGAAGTCTTAAAATGTTCAGCATAGACATTATTGATCTAATTGGATTCCTTCCCTTCCCATGGACTCCCCTGTTGGTCTTACATTCTAAGCATTAATGCATATGAAATCAATTATTACTTGTCTCTGTACAATAAGGCTAAAACTATGATAATTGTGAAAGCATCTCCTCGACGAGGAACTTCAGACTAGTTCCCATTTGGAATCTTATATTTAATATTTTAAAGCCAAATATGTGAAGACCTCCTTTAATTAAAACCCATTTCATACGGTAAGAGGACATTTGAAGTGTTTAAATAGAGAAAAATGAGAACAAATGGTATGCCCTTTGGGTACTTGGAGTTTTTGCGCGCGTTTGAGGGAAAATCATACCCGTGCGCGCGCGCCGCCGCCTGCCCGTCCCGGCCTGGTGCCGGAGCCCGGTACGAATACGGGCAAATCCAACCTGGTCCAGTTCTTTTTGAACCGAACCACACGGGTGCTACAACGAGTCTAGAATCCTTCTAGATTAAAGAGATCAACTTCTAATAGAATTGATTAAGATTTTTCAAGCATCCAATGATCAAGATCATCTCATAATCCAACTAGAAGTTGTTTTGTAAAATCTTTTAAATAAAAGTTGTAACCCAGCATTGTAATTATCTCGAACAAAAAAAAAAATCTCAAGCAAAGATCATAGAAAGCCAAGAAAGGGAGGAGCAAAATCAAAGTGAATAGAAAGAAAGTATACTCTTGTAATCTAGGTTTATATTCAAGAGAAAAGTTAATACTCTTATTGCATCAAGAAGAATATTAGATTTTTTTGTATCAAGTTTATTAATAAAGCTCTCTTAAGTTCTCTACTCGTGGATATAGGTCAAGTTTGTGCCGAACCACGTTAAATCCCCGTATTCTTTCTTATTACTCTTTTGTTTAGGTATTACTAGTTTACTTTATAACAGTTTTTCTTTTGCAAGAATCATCATATTGTCAAGTTTTACAAACGTCGACCCCGGAAGTGACAATCGGTGTCATAGTGCCAATTTATTCACAATAAAAATAGGCGAAGTTTCACTAAACCTCTCTTAACTTTTAACTTAAATAACATAACCTCTCAATATTTTATGAATCATCAAATACACTTCCAAAACTTTGTCGCCGTTATCACATTCACTCCCTCCGATAGCACGTACGTCACATGACATCATTACATATAATTTTAGAGTAAATTGCCCTATATTATTTTAAACTTAACTCATCATCTAAACCTTTATCCTAAAAGAAATTAGATTAACCCCAAAATAGATTTATACTAGCTCATATTTTTTACCCCATCTTCTTCTCTTTTTATTGATTTATTAATTCAAAGCCATAATCTAAAGATTAGTACTTAATTTGAGTAATAATGGGTTTAGATTTGATTTAGAGCGACAACCAAAAGAAGGTGATTTGAGTTTTGATTAGAAATGATGAGATAGATATTTATTTGGATATGGAAATAGAAAGATATAGAGAAAAATAAAACTTAATTTGAGTATGATAAGTAAGAGTTTGATATGGCATGAAAGTGAAAAAATAAAATAAAAATTAGGGTTTGAATTAGATGTAATAGGTTAGCATATGATTTGAATGTTAGAATGTTAAAAAAGAAAGAAGATTAGTTCTATATCTCATTCTATGGATTAGGGTTTTATTAGGGAGTATAACAATAGAAAAAAGGAAAAAAAGACTAAAATTGGTTCTTGGTTATGTTAGTAGATTGAAAATAAAGAATATAAGGAGAAGCAAGTGAAGAAGATAAAGTAGCGGGTATATACCCATTTTGAAGTAGTATACCCGTTAAGAATAATAATTTAAATAACAAAAAAAATTAAGTCAAGGACAAAAATGTCATTATATAGCTCCAACTAACGCTGTTGTCTCATTTTAACGATTTTAAAAGATTTGAGAGATTTATTGATGATTTATATAATACTGCGAGGTTATATGACTTTAATTAAAATTGTGAGATGTTTAATGAAATTTAGCCTCTAAAATAAGAGAAACGTAACATTATGACACTATAAAAGACACAATAAAGAACTATTTTGATTCGTTTATTAAAACTATTGTGAAACTTTTACGAAACAATGATGATACTTCTTGTGAAATGATTGTGATACTTTTATGATACAATAATAACAATAAGAAATTATTGCAACAAATACAAAATATATATATGACTAGGATACTTAGTTTGTTGATTGTTTAATTAACATATTAAACACAAAGGTTTATTTTTTAAAAATAATTTCATCCTAACATCCAAAAATAGAAATATAATGTTTATATTATTAAAACAATTTTTTTTTCATGTGTGACATGTGTTGGGAAAACGAAGAATTAAAGTGAATTTTGAGCTGAATTAAGATGAGATCCGTTGATAGAATCAACCGGATAATGGTTGGAATGTCTCCTTCCATTTTTATCTTTTAGAGTTTTTCTACCCTTTCTGCAAAGAGGTAAACCATCAATTAATTTATATTTTCAATGTACATTATTAGCATCATTAAGTAGAATTACTCTACTTTAAAAAGGTATCTTTATACCATCTAACATGAGTAATAGTTGGACATTTTAAATTCTGTAGAAGAGTTCTATTCTTCTCTTCATGATCAGGAAGACCTCTAGTGAAGTGTTCTAAATTAATCATTATTAATGTATAAATAGCTTCTTATGTTGGGATATTATTTTCTGTTTTAATGGCATTAAATATTTTTAATTTTGTTCTGGCGTGATACAATGATCCCACCAGCCTTTTAAAATGCTAGTAAAATCACAAGTAATAAAATTTGCTATACCTCTATCAGAATTATTATTCTGTTTATAGACTGTAGCATATATCATCATTCTATGTAATTGGTCATGTATCAGTTTTTCAGAAGCATCATCAATATTCCATTCATAAATAGTTTTTCCATGATATGAATTTTAAACTAAATCATCATTTTCTTCAAAGAAATTGTCCATTGGAGTTAGTCTCTTATAATAATACTTATCAGCCCTTCTTTTCGGCTTAAAGTTAAGTTTATTAATTTCAGTAGGTCTCATACTTTCTTTAAAAGAGTCTTCAATATAAGCTATCTGAGTTAAATCAAGTCATCATAGTCTGATAATTTTGTTATTGGTTTATCAAGCTCTTCATATATTTCTTTATCAGAATCTAATGAACTATCTTAAATAGTATTCAAGTTTGCCTTTTTTAATTGATCTATTATAGAAGTAATTTCTTCTTTAGTAAGAGTTGGTGGATATAGTTTAAATCCACTTATTTCAGGGGTGGTTTAATTGGTACATAGTCTGTTTTTATTTTCTCTTTTCTTATTAAAAGAGTTTCTAATCGAGCAACTTGATTCAATTTATTTATAAGCATTTCTACGGTAAATTCTATTCTAGTTATTGTTGCCCCAAGACTTGAATATAAACATTTTCTTATGATCATTTATAACTTTTACAAGAGCTACTGCTTCTGTTGAATCAGAAGTAGTAACACTAGTAAGTTTTAAATTTTCTCTTGAAGGATACATTGCTCTTATTTTTTATCATTTATGGTACCCAAGATTTATAATGTTCTTCTAAAATATTTAATTTATTAAGTTCTTTATTTATATATGTCTTTATAAAGCATTCTGAGAAAAATCTTAACTTATTTATTTTAGTAAGATGTTCATAATATTTATCTTTGTAATAGTATCTTTTTTAATTGAAAAGGTTTTTTTTTTCAAACCATTATTTGGAATGAATATTTTCATTGTATTCTTCATTTAGAAATTTTCTAAGAATACTTCCTGGTGTAAAATCCATTAAATATGAAAATTCATGTCTGACTGTGCATGAAAATCCGGATTAGGTTTTATCGTAAATTAAATAAGCTATTGAAGAATTAGAGAATTTTATTCCTTGAACTTCAAAATCTTTATCTCTTTTATTTTCAAATAATAAATCTTGATATCTTCTAGTAATATTAGAACTTCTAACTGATTGATTTTCAAAGTTAGAATTTCTAAAAGTAGAGATTCTTGTAATTTATTTGGAATTAAATTTTACTTCAACTCCATCTTTTGTTTGAATTATTTGGTATAGGTCTGTTTCTATTATAGGCCTAGGTGGAATGAAAGAAGTTTATAACCAATTTTGTGAAAAATTTATTTTTCCATTTTAAAATTCTATTTGTAACTATATTTGATGATAATAAATTCGTTTCAACCAATGTTGTCTTTTCTCGTTTAGTTATTCGCTTAGCTTTAGGTGTTAGTGTATTTAAAATTTTATAATGAAATCTAAAATTACTACAATTGTATCAGATCTAGGCATAAAATTATATCCATGTGTCTTTTATATTTAAAGTTGCTACCTCTAAATTATTTGGATCTGTAAGATATAGGCTTAGATTTGAATATACATTAAAATAGACTGGACCATGACAAAGGCTAGTCTGCATAACTCTCATTAAGAATTGAATATAATTTAAATATCTAGCATCTCTTAATGATATTAGTAAAGATACATTTAATCCTTGAAGTGTTAAAGGTTTTAATGCTATTTGAATTAAACCAATATGGATAATATTATATTTATTTATAATATAAGAATGTTTGCTTTTAAATCTTCCGTGGCAATTAAAACTATAGAAAAAAATAATCCAAGTAGATAATAATGAACAATCAATAAAATTGCTAAATTATCTTATAAATATTTATGATAATATCCTTTCTTATTAATAGGCAAGTATGTCCAATATACTTGTGTATATAAATAAATAAATAAATTAACTAAAAGTGTTAGTACATAAGGTTTGAAGCCTTAAAAATTTTTCACATAAACATTATTAATCTAACTAGATTCTTCCTATTCCCATCTAATCATTTGTTGGTCCTTCTTCCTAAGCACAAAGTACAGGGAATAAATTATTACTTGTCTCTATATAATAAGGCCAAATAATAATAATCATGAAAGCATCTAATCAATTAGTAGGTACAGACTAGTTCTCATTTGGCATCCTATATGATTGTTATTTTATAACCATATATGTGAAGGTTCACGCCTCTTTCTTCAAGTAGAACCCATTTTATACTATGGAAGGAACACAAAATAGAACTAAATTAAAACTTACCAAATTAAGTAACAAAAAATTTTCTTTAAACCCCTCAAAAAGTTTGCTTTAAGCTCTACAGTTTGCTTGCTTGCCGAACAGACCTCTTGTCCAAGTTTCACATGCTTTTAGAACCTTGTCCCTATCAAAGCATGATATCATGTACTATGTATTACATAATGGAATTTACCCTTACATGACCTAACAGTGGATAATTTGATAAAAACAACGCATGTTATTTCATAATAGATTCCTCGGTCTTGGGCATTTGTCTGCATTACTTTGTAGTTTATCCCTCAGAGTATGTCTTAACTGAGTTCTTAAGTAAAATGAAATATTCTGCATATTTTTACATATTTGATGTTTATTTGTTCATACACCACTTTTAGTTATATTAACAATAAATATATATATATCTTATAAATGTTTATAACAATTCCGTTTCCAATTAATATGCAAGTATGTGTCCAATATACTTATGTATATAAATAAATAAATTAATTAATCAACTAAAAGTGTTAGTCTACTAGGTTTGAAGTCTTAAAATGTTCAGCATAGATATTATTGATCTACTTGGATTCCTCCTTTCCCTTAAACTCCCCTGTTGGTCTTACATTCTAAGTATTAATGCATATGAAATCAATTATTACTTATCTATGTACAATAAGGCCAAAACTATGATAATTGTGAAAGCATCTCCTCGACGAGGAACTTCAGACTAATTCCCATTTGAAATCTTATATTTAATATTTTAAAGCCAAATATGTGAAGACCCTCCTTTAATTAGAACCCATTTCATACTGGAAGAGGACATTTGAAGTGTTTAAATAAAGAAAAATGGGAACAAATGGTATGCCCTTTGGGTACTTGGAGTTTTTGCGCGCGCGCGCCGCCGCCTGCCCATCCTGGTCTAGCGCCGGAGCCCGGGTACGGGTACGGGCGAATCCAACCCGGTCCAGTTCTTTTTGAACCGGGCCACACAGGTGCTACAACGAGTCTTGAATACAAGTCCACCCGAATTTGCGTTGCAATGGTTCCTGTCTGGAACAGTTGCAATGGTTCAGATAGGAATCATCGCAACTGTTCCTACTGTCCTCCAACGGCTTCCCAGGAGCGCTATTTAGCGCTCCTTTCCGTGGATTCTAAACACACATAACAGAAGATTCTTTTCTTCATCTCCTCTCTAAAGAAAGTGACAGATTTTGGTAATAAAGAAAGATTTGTAAAAGGGTTCGATCTGAAAGAAGTGCAGAAAATTCAACAGATTCTGAGAAACAAAATTGTTGTCTAAATCTGTGTCTTCTTAAGACATATTCTTCTTTCTCCCTCCTTTCTTTATAGTGAATAATCCTAGAAATTTAATACAAATATTCTCCCTGAAATTTATCTTCGTCAAACTGCATTGAATTCTTGTGAAGATACTGATTAAATACGGTTCAACTGTATGATGATTTAGTAGTGCTATCCAAATATCGTAAAGGAGTGCTATATCTTGAGAAACTAACGTCCACTAGCCTGTTAGCATCGTAGCAGGGGACATAATTGTCTTAAGAAGATTCGCTGCATGCGTACTTCACTCCAATTAGTGTATAACTGAACTAACGTTCTTTTTACAGGGGTTATACTAAAATATTTATGTTTATAAATATTATTGTATATTGAGACTGACTAATACTAGTCTAATTGATGTTTAACCAAGGAAGATAATTGAAAGGTGGCTCTGTAATTAAGAAATGTTCTATTGAACGAAAAATCTCCCATCTAATATTCACCGACTTGACCAATTAAATCGGTAACAGTGATTATTTGTTAGATATATTCTCAGTTCTAACAAACTTAAGACAATTAATATTCTTAAAGTTATTTACTTTTACTCTGCTTGAAATTGTAGAAGCTGTCTGAGACTAATCAAGATAGTATCAGTAAGGCACCAAACATGCAAATTCAGACATTGGTGCCTGCTCCACTTCCTAACCCGAAGCCGAAGAAGTCAAGAAAATTTGATAGCACAGAATTTAAGAGTTGGTAACAGAAAATGTTTTTCTACTTGACCACTCTGCATTTGGCCAAATTCCTGCAAGAGAATCAACTGGAACCTGGAACTGATAGAGACTTTGTCCTTGCAGTTGATGCATGTACACAAGGTGACTTCCTTTGCCGAAAATATATCTTAAATGAACTGGATGACTCTCTGTACAATGTCTACAGTCCTATTCAATAGCAAAGAAGTTATGGGCAAGTCTCAATAAGAAGTACAAAACTGAGGATGTCGGTGCCAAGGAGTTCGTCGTGGGATGATTTTTGGAGTACAAGATGGTAGACAACAAGACTGTAATCAGTCAGGTGCAAGAATTTCAACTTGTCTTACACGAGATAGAGGCTGAAGGTGTGATTCTACCTGAAACTTTTCCGGTTGCTACTATCCTGGAGAAACTCCCACCTGCGTGGAGAGTTTCAAGAACTACCTAAAGTATAAACGCAAGGAGCTGAAGTTGGAAGATTTCATTGTGAGACTTCAAATTGAGGAGGACAACTGAAAGTCCAAGAAAAAGAGCAATAAGAATTCCTATGAAGCCAAGGCTAATGTGATTGAAGACTCAAAGGAAAAAGCGTCTACTTCTAAAGACCTGAAGCGAAAGAGGACTATCTAGGGGTACAAAGGTAAGAACCAAGAAGGCAAGAATAATCACTTCAAGGGGACTTGCTACATTTGCAACAAAGAGGGACATAAGACGAATGAATGTCACAGTCGTCCCAAAAAGAATAAGAAGAACCCAAAACTGATAGGGCCTTCAAGGGAACTTCGTAGCATATGGCTTGAAAGTGAGCCTCAAATATTTAAAATGGCTATGTCTACTCCAGAAGCACAAATGTGAAAAAAAGCTATAAATAGCAAAATAGAATCCATCCTAAGCAATTATACTTGAGAATTGGCAAACTTGCTTCATGACAGTAAATCAATTGGGAGTAAGTGAATTTTCAAAAGAAAGTTAAAACCTGATGGATCTGTCGATAAGTACAAGGTTAGGCTAGTAGCCAAGGGTTATCGACAAAAAGAAAGACTTGACTACTTCAATACTTATTCACCAGTAATAAGAATAACTTCCATTCAGATGTTAATTGCGATTACAGTATTGCACGATTTAGATATTCATCAAATGGATGTCAAGACTGCATTTCTAAACGGCGACTTAAATGGAAAAATATACATGGAGCAACCTGAAGGATTTGTAGTCAAGAGTCAAGAACACAAAATGTGTAAATTGATAAAATCCTTATACGGTTTAAAACAGGTTCCGAAACAATGGCATAAAAAATTTGACAATGTCATGATCAAAGATGAATTCACTATCAATGAATGTGATAGGTGTGTTTATACTAAGACAATTAAAAATGTATATAACAAGGTATACGGAAGACATGATAGTGGATAAAATATCAGGAATAGTAATAAGTATAAATGGACAATAATATCATGTGTCTAGCATGTCATATGATTTATACAATAATAACAATCAGTATCGCCTGGTATTTTAATCAATCTCCTCCAGTGTCCCATGCCACTGGCAGTTCATACCAGAGCTCACACTCTGAACGAACTCATCCGAATATGGCATACGAGTACCATAATCTGAACGAGAGAGTGATCAAATAACAAGCGTTCTCGACGTCACTATTATTTATACCATTTTATTATGTTAATGAAAAGTCACCTAGAGGGGGGGTGAATAGGTGACAATGCTAATCAAGGGCAAATTAAAAATTTAAAGCTACAACAATCACAAGATGAATGCAAGCAAGTAAGTATGACAATAAATATGATGAGCAAGTAATAAGTGCAAGCAAAATAGAGTAAGGATTGCAAGAATGTAAACCAATCGCAAACACAAGGATATGTTATCGAGGTTCGAGCACCCAGCTCTACTCCCCGCCTTCCCCAGAAGGATTCTAGCTACTTCCACTATCACAAAGATCTCAATTACAATGGAGTACCCAACTCCACAATCTCAGTACAAGAAATTTCCTTGGTAGTCAAAAGACCACAAACTCTCTCTTTCAAATATCTCTTCCCTTACAAAGGTCCTTAGAGAATATTGAGTAGGAATGAAGCTCTTTTGTGTGTAAGGAAAAGAAATTGAAATCAGAGAAAAACTTTTGAAAACCCTTCAGAAAATTGAGAGAATTTAGCACAAAAACCAAGAACTTTGAAAGTCTTAAACTTTTGAATTTTTGCAAAGATTGTTGTTGTAACCAATCTCTCCCCAAACACCCCTATTTATAGGAGAGGGTTAGGGTTAAGGGATAAAACATATTTACTGATGTTTAGGAGGTAATTAGATCAAAATATATCCTTAAATTAATTTTAAACACAAAAGACAAAAATAAACAGCTCTTAAAAATCTGCCCGTTACTGTTCAAACGGTCGGATCGGTCGACCGGGCCGGTCGACCGGTAGTATAAAAATTTGACCGTTACAGGCTATCGGTCGACCGACCCGGTCGACTGATACAAACTGTGACAAAAAATAAATAGTCCGGTCGACCGCCCCGGTCGACCGACAGACGTGCACACGGATACGTGCATCTGCCAGGACTACGGTCGACTGGTCCGGTCGACCGGACCAGACTGACATAGGCTCGGTCGACCGACCCGGTCGACCGGATTAGGTCAAAAAGCCAAATTTAAAAAGAAATAAAAGAGGATTTTGATTTTATCAAAAATACTTTTGAACAGGGATTAGTATAAAACACAAATATATATCAGTAGGCAAAATCTTGTATGCAAAATATTTTTGTATAATTTATAAGAAATTATTTTGGAATGAGCATGTGCGCGCAAAAACATGTGTGATAGAGCTTCAAACCTATCCACTATTCTTTAACATACTATAAACTGAAAAACAAAATACATGAAGACTTCTTGAGCTATCTTCAAGTCTTTGAGCCATCCAATGCCTTACTAGAGCCTTCTCTTCTATGATCCTTCCTTGATGTGCAATTTGCCTTCCTTGCTTTGTGGAACTTAGAAGTTCTTGCAATAGCTAAGCGAATGGACTCTAAACATGGTACAAACCTGAAACTTATCTTAACAAACTTGTTAGTACCAAATAGCACTAATTTGGTTTGTCATCATCAAAACACAAAACAATTGGAGAGTGTAACCTCTTGGGCCAACAATCTCCCCCTTTTTGATGATGACAAAACAAATAGGCTATTAACAAAAATATAGGGTAGGAGAAAACTCCCCCTCAAATTATGCTATACTTAAAACACAAGAATATGCTCTAGAAACTAATAATTGAAATGATGCACCAATTATTGAAACTAATTAAAACAAATATATAAAACACAAAAATTACTCTTGATACCAAAAACAACTAAAACACAAGAACATAAAAATTCATAAAATCAAAACATATAAATTCATATGGAACCAAGACCAAATGAACTTATTTTTGTCCATGTAAACTTATTCTCCCCCTTTTTGTCATACATCAAAAAGGGTTATGAAAAACATGTTTATTCAATAATACAAACATTAAGTTCTCCACAAATAAACGAAAATCTAGCAAAATCAAGAGGTTTAGTGAAAATATCGGCTAGTTGTAAATCCGTGGAAACATAATCAATATCTATATCACCTTTCTCAAAATGATCTCTAAGAAAGTGATATCTAATCTCAATGTGCTTGGTCTTACTATGTTGATTTGCATTTTTGGTCATGTGTATAGTACTAGTATTATCACAAAATATTTTTATATGATCAAAGTGCAAATCAAAATCAAGGAGAGTATGTTTCATCCAAAGGACTTGTGCACAACAAGCCCCCGCGGCAACATACTCCGCCTCGGCGGTTGAGAGAGCTACGGAATTTTGTTTCCTAGAGGACCATGAAACAAGACAATTACCAAGAAATTGACATGTCCCACTAGTACTCTTTCTATCTACTCTACAACCGGCATAGTCGGCATCTGAATAACTAGTCATTGAAAAATCTATAGTTTTCGGATACCAAAGACCCATTCCAATTGTGCCCTTAATATAACGAATAATGCGTTTTACCGCAATAAGATGAGACTATTTAGGACACGATTGAAATCTAGCACAAAGACACACACTAAACATGATATCCGGCCTACTTGCCGTCAAATATAAAAGACTTCCTATCATGCTTCTATATAATTTAATATCAACATTTTTACCTTGTTCGTCCTTATCAAGCTTGGTTGTAGTTGCCATTGGAGTGTTGCAAGCCTTTGATCCTTCAAGCCCAAACTTCTTTACTAGCTCCTTTGCGTACTTGGATTGGTTAATGAAGGTTCCGTCTTGCAATTGCTTGATTTGGAGTCCAAGGAAGAAATTAAGCTCACCCATGGAAGACATTTCAAATTCTAGTTGCATTACCTTCTCAAAATCCTTGCATAAAAGCTCATTAGTAGATCCAAAAATTATATCATCAACATAAATTTGCACAATTAAAATATCATTATCAACATGCTTAGTAAAAAGAGTTGTGTCTACTTTGCCTTTAATAAAATCATTGGAAATGAGAAAACTAGAAAGCCTTTCATACCAAGCTCTTGGAGCTTGTTTCAATCCATACAAAGCTTTATCAAGTTTAAAAATAAAATCGGGATGAACGTGATCAATAAAACCGGGAGGTTGAGAAACATAAACTTCTTCATTAATAAAACCATTTAAAAATGCACTTTTTACATCCATTTGAAAAAGTTTAAAATTTTTAAAACATGCAAAAGCTAGTGTCATCCGTATGGCTTCAAGCCGTGCTACGGGTGCAAAGGTCTCCTCAAAGTCAATTCCCTCAACTTGAGTGTAACCTTGGGCCACTAACCTAGCTTTATTCCTAATGACATTTCCGGACTCATCCATCTTGTTTCTAAAGATCCACTTAGTACCAATTATTGGTCTATCGTGGGGCTTAGGAACAAGGTGCCAAACTTGGTTGCGCTCAAATTGATTGAGTTCCTCTTGCATGGCAAGCAACCAATATGGGTCCGTCTCGGCTTCGAGAATGCCTTTGGGTTCAAAATGAGAAATGAAAGCAAAGTTACCACATAGGTCATGGAGTTTGGAGCGCGTTGTGACTCCTTTAGATGCATCACCCAAGATGAGTTCCTTAGGATGATTTGTTGCGTATCTCCAAGCTTTGGGAAGCGGTTGAGCGCTTTCCTCTTTATCCTCTTGAACTTCACCTATAGATTCTTACTTATCTTCTTGAGCGGGTGAGTCCTTCAAGGATAGTCTCTCCATGTCTTCACCTAATGGTTCAATCTCTACAACATTCTCAACAACCACATTAGTCTCTTCAAATTTAACATGCATGGATTCTTCTATGGTAAGTGTAGATCTATTGAAAACTCTATATGCTTTGCTAGTAGAGGAATATCCAACAAAGATAGCCTCATAAGCCTTAGCATCAAATTTACCCAAATTATCCTTAGTATTCAAAACAAAACACTTGCATCCAAAAACTTTAAAATATGCAACATTTGGTTTTCTAGAATGATACATTTCAAAAGAAGTTTTTGAAGAATTTTTGCATAAATAAATACGATTCGATATATAGCATGCGGTGTTTACAGCCTCGGCCCATAAATATTGAGGGAGGTCATACTCACTTATCATTGTCCTAGCCATCTCTTGAAGTGTTCTATTTTTTCTTTCAACAACTCCATTTTGTTGTGGAGTTCTAGGACAAGACGTTTCATGCTTAATTCCCTTTTCATCACAATAAGTCATGAAGAGTTGGTTAATAAACTCACCACCTCTATCACTTCTTATTCTTAAAATCGGAAAACCCTTTTCTTTTTCAACTCTTTTTCGAAAAATCTTAAAATGAGAAAAAGTTTGATCTTTATTTTGCAAAAAGAAAACCCAAGTAAAACGGGAAAAATCATCAACTAAAACAAATGCAAATCTACTTCCATTTAAACTCTTAGTTTTAGTTGGTCCAAAAAGATCCATATGAATTAATTCTAAAGGCCTAGTTGACATGATATCCTTGATTGGTTTAAAGGAAGACTTGGTTTGTTTCCCAAGTTGGCACGCACCACAAATGCGGTCTTTCTCAAAATCCAAGCAAGGTATACCCTTCACCAATTCCTTTGAATTAATCCTAGAGATATGGTCAAAAGATGCATGTGCTAATCTTCTATGCCAAAGCCAAGAATTTTCATCAAAAGCATTTAAGCATTTAGTAGAACAATCTAAATTAAGCATGTCAATAATATAAACATTATTATCACGAAAACCGGTAAGAATACAAACATCGGATTTAACATCAAAAATCTTGCATGAGGAATCATCAAAAACAACTTTAAGTCCACGGTCACAAAGTTGACTAATGCTAAGCAAATTATGTTTTAAACCATCTACTAAAATAACATTCTCAATAATAGGAGATGCACCAATTTGAATGTTACCTATACCGATGATAGTTCCTTTGGAGTCATCCCCGAAGGTGACGGTGCCACCTTCCATGTACCTTGATAGGGTTGTGAAGTTGTTGATATCCCACGTCATGTGTCTCGAACAACCACTATCAAGGTACCACCGCTCCCTACGTCTTGGAGCCTTGGTGTGTACCTACATCAAACATTTTAGGACTTGATTTTGGTACCCATATTTTCTTGGGTCCATGAGGGTTAGAGCCATTAACCCAAACAAGATTATTTGAACTATGTAATTTATCATAACAAAATTTAGCTAAATGTCCATTTTTGCCACAATATGTGCATCTATACACTCTACCATATCTAAAAGCATAATGAGTGTGTGATTTGTGAGCATGGGCATTGTGAGCATGAAAAGATTTAGCAGGAGAAGTATTATTTGAAGTGTGAGCATGTGGAATTTTAGCATGAGAATCTTTAACATGAGAAGTGTGCTTTTTGGAAAACTTTTCTTCAAGTTTCTTGGTGTTAAAAGCACAATCTTTCAAAATCTTTTCAAAATCAACCATTTTGGTTCTTAAGGAAGAAATTTCTTTATTATCAACAATAGGGGTTTTACCCTTACAAGAAATCTTATAAGCGTCAAATTCATTTTGAATTGAAACAAGATTGGAAGAAAGATCATCTTTTTCTTTTGAAACCAAAGCAAGTTGATTTTTAAGAAAAGCAACTTCTTTTTGTAATTTAAAGCATTCCATTTTCTTGTTATCATAAGTTTCGGAAAGCTCTACAAAAGCATGAACTAGAACTTCCTTACTCAAATCATCATCTTCATCATCAAGGGATTGAGGGGTTACCTTAGGCGTGTTTGTCATGAAACACATATTAGCTTGATCCACCTCCTCTTCGGACTCGCTTTCCGAATCCCATGTTGCTTTGTAGGCTTTCTTCTCCTCCGGTTTCTTTGGCTTGAAGGAGGAAGTCATCTTCTTCTTGAACTCCGGACAATCCGCCATGATATGTCCGGGTTTGCGGCAATTGTAGCATATGATCTTCCGCTCCTCTTTGCCTTCGAATCTTTTCCGGAAATTGAACTTGTTCTTTCGGTACAACCTCTTGACATTCCGCACAAGTAGGGTTAGCTCCTCATCTTCTTCTTCGTCTTCATCATCGTCATCATTGGTGGATGAAGTCTTAAAGGCAATGGATTTCTTCTTTGAAGTAGTTGCCTCATCTCTTGCTTTCTTCTCCATCTCATGGGTCTTTAGGTTCCCAATGAGACTAATGATGTCCATCTCGTCCTTGTCGTTCAACTCCTTTAAGGTGGTGGCCTTGATCTCCCAAGATGGTGGAAGAGCCCGTATCACTTTGCGCACCTTTTGATCATTGGAGATGACGTCACCTAATGAAGAAAGACCATTTGTAATTTTAGTGAAACGAGTAATCATACAATCAATGGATTCATCATCAAGCATTTTAAATGATTCATATTGAGACCTCAAGAGATCTATCTTAGCTCTCTTGACTTGTGAAGTCCCTTCATGTGTGACCAACAAGTGTTGCCAAATCTCATAGGCGGATTGGCAATGAATTACCCGTGTAAGGTCATCCTCATTCAAGGCGGTTAAAAGGGAGTTTTGGGCTTTTGAGTTAGCCTCATATTCTCTAAAGTTGAAGTCGGTCCAAGTGCTCTCATCTTCATTGGGTGCTACATAGGGTTTGGTCAAAGACTTAGCCACTAAACTACCTAGTGATTGCAAAAAGATAGTCATCCTAACCTTCCAAATAGGGAAGTTGAGTCCATCAAATTTAGGTGGGGTTTTAATGTTGTCGGCCATGTTTACTAGTGTATGAATGGATGAATGAAAATGTTGATTAGCAATATTTTAAGGATCTCTCTATGGATGTTAAGCCAAACCTAGAGTCCAAGCTCTGATACCAATTGAAAAGTCACCTAGAGGGGGGGTGAATAGGTGACAATGCTAATCAAGGGCAAATTAAAAATTTAAAGCTACAACAATCACAAGATGAATGCAAGCAAGTAAGTATGACAATGAATATGATGAGCAAGTAATAAGTGCAAGCAAAATAGAGTAAGGATTGCAAGAATGTAAACCAATCGCAAACACAAGGATATGTTATCGAGGTTCGAGCACCCAGCTCTACTCCCCGCCTTCCCCAGAAGGATTCTAGCTACTTCCACTATCACAAAGATCTCAATTACAATGGAGTACCCAACTCCACAATCTCAGTACAAGAAATTTCCTTGGTAGTCAAAAGACCACAAACTCTCTCTTTCAAATATCTCTTCCCTTACAAAGGTCCTTAGAGAATATTGAGTAGGAATGAAGCTCTTTTGTGTGTAAGAAAAGAAATTGAAATCAGAGAAAAACTTTTGAAAACCCTTCAGAAAATTGAGAGAATTTAGCACAAAAACCAAGAACTTTGAAAGTCTTAAACTTTTGAATTTTTGCAAAGATTGTTGTTGTAACCAATCTCTCCCCAAACACCCCTATTTATAGGAGAGGGCTAGGGTTAAGGGATAAAACATATTTACTGATGTTTAGGAGGTAATTAGATCAAAATATATCCTTAAATGAATTTTTAAACACAAAAGACAAAAATAAACAGCTCTTAAAAATCTGCCCGTTACTGTTCAAACGGTCGGATCGGTCGACCGGGCCGGTCGACCGGTAGTATAAAAATTTGACCGTTACAGGCTATCGGTCGACTGACCCGGTCGACTGATACAAACTGTGACAAAAAATAAATAGTCCGGTCGACCGCCCCGGTCGACCGACAGACGTTCACACGGATACGTGCATCTGCCAGGACTATGGTCGACTGGTCCGGTCGACCGGACCAGACTAACATAGGCTCGGTCGACCGACCCGGTCGACCGGATTAGGTCAAAAAGCCAAATTTAAAAAGAAATAAAAGAGGATTTTGATTTTATCAAAAATACTTTTGAACAGGGATTAGTATAAAACACAAATATATATCTGTAGGCAAAATCTTGTATGCAAAATATTTTTGTATAATTTATAAGAAATTATTTTGGAATGAGCATG
This sequence comes from Agave tequilana, assembly GCA_038442645.1. Classification (NCBI taxonomy): domain Eukaryota; kingdom Viridiplantae; phylum Streptophyta; class Magnoliopsida; order Asparagales; family Asparagaceae; genus Agave; species Agave tequilana. Next base: position 80,050 of record JAVJIF010008237.1, read on the forward strand.
TGCGCGCAAAAAACATGTGTGATAGAGCTTCAAACCTATCCACTATTCTTTAACATACTATAAACTGAAAAACAAAATACATGAAGACTTCTTGAGCTATCTTCAAGTCTTTGAGCCATCCAATGCCTTGCTAGAGCCTTCTCTTCTATGATCCTTCCTTGATGTGCAATTTGCCTTCCTTGCTTTGTGGAACTTAGAAGTTCTTGCAATAGCTAAGCGAATGGACTCTAAACATGGTACAAACCTGAAACTTATCTTAACAAACTTGTTAGTACCAAATAGCACTAATTTGGTTTATCATCATCAAAACACAAAACAATTGGAGAGTGTAACCTCTTGGGCCAACAGTTAATTGAAAACCCAATGGTCAAGGAGCTCTAATTGGGTGGGTGTATCCCGTGCATACCTGAGATCACGGCCTTAAATGGACGCCTGACTACTGAGACCAGGGCCCTCCGCTAAGAGGGGAGCAGAAAACGGGAACGGGAGCTCATGGAGCTATATACAATCGGTAGCCAGCACTACCATCCCCTGCAGTGGGATAAATATGAATCCAATACATCCATCCGATAAGATCTAATCAACCATCAAGTCTCCCCCATCCCTAAGTTATATTTATTATATTTAAAGTACATAATGTATCAAGAACAAGTATAGTGCGTGGTATATATAACACGATGACAGGACATGTGCTTTGTTGATAGCATAAAACAAGATAATAGAAAATAAAAAATAAGAGATGTGAGATTCTAGAGGTGGCCCTCATGGCTTGGATCCACTTGGCACTTAGTTCCACACATCGCATATCAACAACTCACATGTCCAGTAACAGGAATATTAAAATCAGTAACGGAAAACAATCATGTAACGAAAATACAGGAATATTCATATAGCAATAATTCATATAATATAAACAGTGATCCTTACAACAGGAATACAGAGACAATCAATGCATGTCTACTAGTGAACTATGTAACAGTGATGTACAAATGAAATATAATATTCGGTGCAACGCAGGATCCGTGTAACAATTGTACAAGTACATGAAATTATAGTTTTTAGTGTAACAAGTGTCTACATGAAATAACAGTGTCCAATATACTAGGGTGTCCATGTAGCGGTGATATTAATACATGTAATAACAGTGCTTGTGTAACGGTGATACAGTATATGAAATAACAGTGTCCGGTGGGCTAATATATCCATATCACGGTATTCCAAGTATATAAATCTATTGTTAGTGTAACAGAATCTCTGTGTAACAAGTGTACATGGATATGTGGTTAAATATAGTTTTTTTAAAGTGATATCACAAATGTCCAGTGTGAGTCAGATAACGGTGGTCATACTATATAAGCGAGTGTCAGATATCCCTATTTGTAATAACAAATATAATATTATTAATATGAAAAATATCCCAAAATTATTATATATAATTATCTATTTTAATTATCAATTAAAATCATTAACTTATTATTCCCGATATTTAGACAATTCATCTATATATAATGACAAATCAAGAAACAAATTAAATAATTATTATGTTATCGATTATGTTTAAAAAACAATCATGCATATTCTAATTCTAATGATTTTCTGATAGTTACAATTTATTAAATAATATTTATAGTGTTTTATCGATAATCATGATTTATTAAGTAAAGCAACCAATTCATTTAATTAAACATGATAAATATAACTTATAAAATAAAAACACTCACTTATCTATTAAGAGATGCAACTCTCTTTCCTACGATTACAAGGGTTCTAGAATTGACCGAATCGGACATCGGATGCTCCAGATATCGTCCGAACACTAAAATCAATAATAATGGGTCAAATATGTAATAAAAGATCTAAAATGCAATCCATGATAAATAGTCAGGGGGTTTTCTGCATTTTTACCTTTAACAAGTTTTGGATGCAGGTTTGGACTACTAACGGGTCAGGTTTAGATCTGAAACCCAAATTCAATAGTTAAATTAAGTGAATGGGCTTTGAATTAATGGGTAAAGTTTAAGTTGTTGGGTTAGATCCAACATAGAAGTGAGAGAGAGAGGTTCAAAACAGGGAAGGGAAAAAAGAAAGGAGAAAGAAAGAAAAGAAGGGAAAAAAAAAGAAGAAGAAACAAGGCCGGCCGACCCAGCACGGCCTGGGGCAGGCGGCGGAGGCCGGGACAGCGGCGCGCCGGCCATGGTTGGGGGGATGTGGAGGTGGAGAGAGGATTTTGATAGTGGAGTTGGTGTTGGAGATGGACTTGAAGAGATAGTTGATAGAGGAATTGAAGGAGATGGTTGTGGTGGAGGAATTTGAGTGGAGGTGGTGATGATGGGTGGTGATTTGGGACGGAAGATGATGATTTGGTGGTGGATTTTTGGAGGAGAGATGTCGGTGATGGATTTGGTTGGTGATTGAAGGTGGTGGTGGAAGTTGAAGATTTAGAAGAGGAGGAGCTATGGGTGTGGGTAGATGACCTTGGGTGATTGGGCTGTCTGCCTACGATGGTGGGCAAGGGGGAGAGGAAGAGAGTGGAGATGAGAGAGGGTTAGAGAGAGTGAGAGAGGTTAATGAGAGATTAATTAAATAAAAAGAGAATTAAATAAAGAAAGGAAGAGATTTTTGAAAAGAAAAGAGAGAGTATGTCGGTGGCTGAGTCGGTGATAGTGAGGCGGTGGCTTGCTGGGTGAGAATAGAAGAGAAATAAAAGAAAAAAGAAAAGAACTATTTAATATTATTTAATTAATATTTTAATTAGGTAAAAATTTGACCAGTTTCGAACAAGTCCCAAAAATTCTGTAAAATAGAGAATATTATCTTGAAAAATAATGTGAAATCAGACTCTAAAAATTCTGTCTGATTTGCAAATTAAAATCCTAAAATGTTTCGCCGACAACGGTCGACGCTGGTTTGGCTCGATTTTTGATAAATTTAGAAAAATCTCAAAAAATATGCTAAATAGAAAATATAACTTTATAAAATAATTTGAAAACAGATTCTTTAAATTCAATCCTATTTGTGAATTAAAAATCGTAGAGCTAATTATCGGTATCGGTCAACACCAAATTCGGAGATTTTTCAGAATAATTCAGAAAAGTTCCAAAAAATTCTAAGAAATATAAAATATTAAATAATAATATTTGAAACTGAAACTGGCTTAATCTGACTTCCATAAAAGTTAAATCAACTTTGTACATCGTATTGAGTACTGATACTGTGATACGTATATCTAGGTTCAGGGTTTACAGGCACCCTCTACATAACGTCGGGTTCCAGAGCATTAATTTCAGTCACTTCATCAGAGGTGGATATCTAGGGTATGGCATCGAGGACTTGGGCATATGAGCAAGAAAGGAATGAAAGTGATGTAGTCTAAGGATAAGTTGCCAGGGTTGAAGTCTGTTGATCTAGACTTCTGTGAAGACTACATTTACAGGAAGCAAAAGCGAGTCTATTTCTCAACGGTGAGAAAGACTCCGAAGGCAGAGAAGTTAAAGTTAGTGCATACAAATTTCTAGGGTAAGGCTCAGTTCCCTCTCTCGGAGGCTTATTGTATTTCGTGACCTTCATCGAAGATTCTAGGAGGAAGGTCTGACATATTTCTTGAAACCCAAGTTGATGTGTTCAAGGTGTTTAAGAAATGATTGGCCTAAGTCAAGAATGAATCATGTCGAAAAGTGCTTGAAGTCTGACAACTGGGGCGAATACTGCGATGCAGATTCAAAGAGTTTTGCGCAAGTCAGAGAATCCGAAGAGTGAAAATAGTTTCTGAAAATCCTCATCAAAATAGAGTGGCGGCGCGCATGAACATGACCATTCTAGAGCAGGTCCAGAGCATGCGGATACACGCTGGTTTGCCAAAGAAGTTCTGGGCAAATACAATCAACGGCGGTGTATCTGATCAACAGAGGACCCTTGGTGCCTTTGAACTATGGGATTCCCGAAGAGACATGGAGCAGTAAAGAAGTAAACTTTAATCACCTGCGTATATTTGGTTGTATATCTTATATCCATAATGACCTAAGTCACATGAGCAAGTTGGACCCGAAGTCTAAGAGGTGCATCTCCATTGGACAGAGAACTGATGAGTACAACTATCACTTTTGGGATCCCAAGAACCGCAAGATTTTTAGGCACAAGGATGTGGTTTTCAACGAGTAAAAGACATACAAAGACTTGCAGACAGAGAGGAGCACTTCGGAGAATGATCTCGGAGTGGCACCTCAGAGTACTCCCGAGCAACAACATGCTGCGGACACGGAGTTCATCGAATTTGAAGATGCTCCTGTGGACAAGGCTAGGAATATTCCCGAGGGGAATGCGAAATCCCGAGTAGCGCCTCTGACCCCCCAAACTGATCTGAGGCACTCAACCAAGCAGACGAAGACTCCAAAATGATATTCTCCTGCCTTACATTATTTGTTATTGACTGATAGTGGTGAGCTCGAGCCTTATGAGGAGGCTTTATAGGTGGAAGCCCAGGCTAATGGGAGCTTACTATGGATGATGAGATTATGTCTCTTATAGGGAATCAAAAGTGGAATTTGGTAAAACTACCAGAGAGCAAGCATGCCCTGCATAACAAGTGGGTCTACCGGCAGAGGGAGGAGAATGATGGCACTAGAAGGTATAAGGTAGGCTAGTTGTGAGGGAGTTTCAACAACGAAAAAGTATTAACTTCAACAAGATTTTCTCTCCTATTGTGAAACTTACTACCATTAAATCTATGCTCAGTATTGTGGCAGTGAAGGATTTACATCCAGAACAATTAACACCGTGTTCCTCCATGGTGATTTGGAGGAGGACATTTACATGTTGCAGCCACAGGGGTATATCATGCCCGGAAAAGAGCAGTTTGTTTGCAAGCTAAAGAAGAGTCTTTATGGCTTGAAACAAGCTCCAAGACAATAGTATTTGAAGTTTGATAGATTCATGATAAGAAGTGATTTCACAAGGCTGGAGGCTAATTATTGCTGCCATTCTAGGTGATTCGAGAATTACTATATCAGCTATTGTTGTACGTAGATGATATGCTTGTCACTGGCCAGCATGAAGGATATTGTGAATCTCAAGGCTAGGTTGGCAGAAGAATTCTCATTGAAGGACTTGGATCATGCGAGAAAAATTCTTAGAATAAGGATCAACACAGAGAGAGAAGAGGCTATTGAAAGTATCACATGTACATGAAGAGGGTGCTGAAGAGGTTTAACATGACAAATGCTTAACCTGTGAATGTTCCACTTCAAGGTCACTTCAAGCTTTAGGAGGTACAAACTCTGACGACAGAAGATGAGAAGACTCTCATGTCGGATGTGCCATAAACATCAGCTATGGGCAACCTGATCTATGCTATGATCTGCACGATACCAGATATTTCTCAAGTAGTGAAGTTGTCAGAAGATACAAGAGCAATCCCGGGAAGGAGCACCAGAGAGCTGTAAAGTGGATCTTGAAATATCTAAGGGGAGTTCAGATATGTCATTATACTATGGAGGCACAGACGTTCAGCTGCTGGAATATGTTGACTTTGATTTTACGGGAAATATAAACAGTCGGAGGAGTACCACTGGTTATGTCTTCACTTTGGGAAGTGGAGCTGTGACCTGGATGTCTTGGCTGCAGAAGATAGTCATCTTGTCAACGATGAAGGCCACATATGTTGCAGCGACAAAAGCTTGCAACAAGGAGCTGATATGACTGAAAGATTTTTTTTTAAGGAGCTCGAGAAGGAACAGGAGGCTCTGTCATTGCATAGTGATAGTCAGAGCGTGATTGACCTTGTAAATAATTCGGTCTATCACGATAGAACCAAACATATGGATGTGCGATACTACTTCATTTGCAAGTTGTTGAAGGATGGTGTGGTTTCACTGCTGGAGATACACACGAATCAGAACCAGTAGAGAAGCTGACCAAGGTGGTTAGTTGGAGAAGCTGAAAAGCTGTTCAGCTTCTGTGGGTCATCAAACATGAGGATTCGAGTTCGAGTGGCTCGGAGTCACTATTAGTCGAAAACTAGAGGAGAACAAGAAAGAGATGGGATGCTGCTGCTATGTCGACTATCAGTGTTCAAGTGAGAGATTGTTTAAGTTATGGAGCCTGATTGTTGACCTTGATGAAGAATCGCCCTCAAAGAAGTTTTACACAGGAAGAAATGTGAAGCCCAGTCACAATGGGAGTTAGAAAGTCGTGAAGTCTATCTTGAGTGCCTCGAGGTGATTGAGGTCTCGGGAAGAATCTCCCGAGGACTAGACTACCTCACTAACTTCTCGAGTAAAGGCGTACTACAGGCGAGTGTGGGCGAGTTTAGAGTTTCAGATGGAGGCATGCTCAAGTGTCCAGAGGATCGCTAGGAGTCTCGACAGGAGCACTCCTAGCGACAAAGCAGTGGAACATCCCCGAGGTGCAGTGAGGCACAACGAATGCGGTCCAGCCTGAAAGCTTTGCGATACAAGAAACTCAAGCCACATGTAAAGGGTAGTTTAGGATCTGCTACACGCGTCGTTTCTCGCTCCCTTTGTCTTCCGATCTTTGTGCTACCTTCCTCTATCTCCTCTCCCCCTACAAACTCCACCTCGGTGAAGATTTTCCAAATCTGAGCGAACTCCAGCGAACACCAATATATTACCTGGCGAAATTGACACACGATCTCAGCGAAATCGACACACGATCTCGGCTTGAGCGCTCCGAACGAAATTGGCACACGATCTCGGCAAAATCGATACACGATCTCGACTTGTCCAGCACACTTGCAATTGATTTCTACTGATCTTATCAGATCCAAATTGAGTTTGTCGTTGCCGCCTGCAACTCTCAGCAAACTCTAATATCAATTGTAAACTACCAACTTCAGCTCAGCTATCCAAACGGAATGCACCTCTACATGCGTTCCCATCACTTCACCTTAGGAGAAATACCATACGAGCTGATCAACGAACATGTCTCCCACTCAGTAACCTCATGAAACTCTATTCCAAATGACCTCAAGAAGAACCCATCATGAGCCAACACTGACTCTCCAACTGACTGGCTCTCTCCAGTCTATATGTCTTTGAGACAGTCCAACCAAATCTGAGTAGAGCACACCGAACACCATCATCGGCGTCAACAAACTGGATGCACACCCCCTTTATGCAAGCTTAACCATCTTCTTACCAGAAGATCAACTATTCATCGAGATCATAATGCTTCACCTCTACGTGAAGTCTAAACTCTTCACATCTTTGTTAAGTCCAACTAGCCACAACACTTCACCTCTACGTGAAGTCTCTCCACCTCTACGTGAAGTTCTAATCGGCCACAACTCTTCACCTCTACGTGAAATTCCAATCAGCTTCTCGAGAACCAAATAGCTTCATATAGGTTGCATCACCAAATATGGCGTGCCTTTACGGCTGCCTACGTACCTTGCCCAAAGAATCAAGCCAACCGTAGTTCATTGAAATGAGCTCCATCAAGCTCAAGCACTTGTACCTAAATCTTCAGCAGCTAACCTATCTGGCTGAGTCATATGAACCTCCTCACTACCATCATGGAGAACAACGGCCTCCAACTTAATCTTATCGCGGTCACAAGCTTGAGATTCATACTTCTTCACCCACGTGCGTGGTTTTACCTTAGTTCCAATGGCTGTAAATAATTCGACATTTTCATCAATGTCTTCAACTTGTTCAGTATCAACTCTGGCTACATAATCTCCACCCGGTGTCACATCCGGTGAAGTCTTTACTGATACCGAACCAACTGGAGATGGTGGAGTAGCATCAACCTCTACCCGCTGCGATACTTTCTTAGTCTCCATCCTCTCCACCTACTGAGAGACGGTAGACTTCAACACTGAAGTCTCATCAAATGTGACATGCCGACTCAACACGATCTTCTTGTTTTCGGGGTCTCATAACCTATAGCCTTTCATATTTCTCTTGACACCCAAAAACACAAACTTCTTTGCTCGTGGATTCACCATGCCATCTTTGGTACTAAAGTAGGTCGGACTTCTAAATTCCCGCTGCAAATCATGATCTTGAGCAGCTTTTCCAGACCAAATTTTTAATGGAGTTTTACCTCCTATCGTAGTCGATCCATTTATGAGATGGCTAGCATACACAATCGCCTCAGCCCAAAATGATTTGTCTAATCTTGCATTAGACAACAACCACCAAACCTTCTCTAGTAAGGAACGGTTTACTTCCTTAGCCAATCCATGTATACCTTCTGTGAAGTGAGTACCAATACCAGTGTTCTGGCCAAATCGTAGGAATTGGTTCATGTATCTTTCAACATTACCAATCTGTAACTCCTTGATCTTTCTACCTGTCTGCTTCTCCATTCTTCCTTTCTACTTCACCAACATATCTAGGACTCACACCTTTATCTCATGGGATATATTCAATAATGCCTAGATAAACTATCAATAAAAGAGGCAAAATACCTGTGACCTTCAAGCGATGCAGTCTTAGCAGGTCCCCAAACGCTTACGTGAATACAATCAAGAAGACCTTCTGAGCGGTGAGTACTGGTGTTGAATTTCACCTTCTTCTTATCCAGAATGCTGTGTTCTCCCACCAAGTTGCAGGTAGCAGCACCTTCCAATGATTCCTTCTTTGCAGGAGCTTGCAAAGACTTTTCACCTCCTTGTCTGACCTTCCTCTGCCAGACCTATGTGCAATCATCATCTGAAGAGATAGAAGTCTCTACCTGACCTGTAACTGTACTACCTTTCAAGTAGTAGAGATTGTTCCGGCAGACGCCCTTCGTCACCACCATTGAGCCTTTAGTAATCTTGAGAACACCATCTCGTATAGATACCATAAGGCCCAACGCTTCTAAAGCACCAACAGAGATAAGATTTCTTTTGAGTTGAGGTATATACCTCACCTCTTTCAGTTCTCGTACTATCCCATCATCTATCTTGATACGGACTGTACCCATCCCTTCCACATTACATGGATGATCATCACTCATGACCGTGAAGCATCCTAGCTTCTCAAAGCTAGAAAATCACACCCTGTTCGGGCACACATGATAGGTAGCTCCGGTATCTAAGATCCACTCAGTATTATCTGAGTAATCAACAAGAGGAGTAGTAACTGAGAGAGAGAGAGAGAGAGAATACCGATGAGTCTGAATCCGATCCATCCGTCTGTGATGTACTGGCTTGAGTACTGACCACCTTTGTGAGATTTGCCTCGGTCATCAACTCCTTCTTCTTACCTTTAGCCTTCGGACAGTTAACCTTCTAGTGCCCTAGCTCCTTGCACAAGGCGCACTGATTCATCTTCAGATCTCTGAAGCCTGATCTGAACTTTGATCTTTCCTGATCATCTCTTCCCTTCCTATTAGAACTTCTACCTCTTACCGCCAATGCCTCTGCTGTTGTGCTCTCAGAAGATGACAGTCTGTCCTGTCTCCTTACTTCATAACTCACAAGAGCAGCAGACACCTCACCATAACTAAGGGATTTTCTTCTATTGATCAATGTAAGAGTAAAGGTCTCATACTCTTCTTGAGGAAGAGAATTCAACAGAATTACCGCCTTATCCTCTTCATCGATCTCCACATCCACATTAACTAGATTTGTAAGAAGCTTTGTGTAGCTATTCATATGTTCGTTGATGGAGCATCCTCTCTGCATCTGGAAACGATAAAGCTTACTCTTCAACTGTAACCGCGATTCTACGCTTTTTGTCAGATACTTCTTCTCCAGGATCTCCCACAGCTGCCTCGCCGATGTTTCATGCAACACGTGATACTTGATGTCTTGTGTCAGACAAGACATGATCAAACCACACGCCGTACGGTTCATCTTGTCCCAATCTTTTTCCGTTGTTGATGCGCGCTTCTTCTCCAACCGTAAAGTATCTTCGAGATTTGATGCCGTCAGCGCATCCATCACCTCACACCTCCACATACCAAAGTTATTCTTGCGTCGAACTTCACCACATCAATCATCAACGGATGTGGATTTGATGTACTTTCTCTAGCCATCTTCTCAACTGATTCCTCAAAGCAATACAGAAACAAACAGAGTTAGATAAAACAAACTAAATAAAGACAGGATCTTTACCTCCACGCGAAACCCTCGAAGAGTTTCCGAAGCAATTTACTCCTCTAAATTGATTCCTCGAGCAATCTACACGCTGTTTTAAGATCGACACACGATCCCACAAACAGTCCCAACGCCGCTTCAAGATCGACACACGATCTCCTCCGGACAGCAACTGATGCTCCTGGAATCAACTCACGATCCCACGACGAACCTGGGATGCTCTGATACCACTTGTTGTGCGCGTGCATCCTTCACAACAATCCTCCTGAGGAATCTACCAGACGGAGACAGATGCAGCCGGAGATGTAACCAACATGTACAAGAACAGAGAACAATAGAGAAAAGCAATCAACACAGTATTTAACGAGGTTCGGCAACATACCTACGTCCTCGGGGTAAGGGGAGAGAGATTTTATTGATTCAACAATCAAATACAACTTATTCCTTCTTCAAGGAATTTCCGGGGGAGATTTTCAGAGGGATTTTTCAGGATACAATACATGAGGGCTCTAGCCCTTATTTATAGCCACAGAGTCCCAGGGCTTTAGGAAACCCCGATTGAATTCGATCCCAACAAGAAAAGGAATTCGAATCTATAAAGGACAGCAGAAAACGCGTCTGTCGGTCGACCGCTCCGGTCGACCGGCACCAACAGAAACTTGGCTCCTTTCAGTCAGTCGACCGGGGGGTCGAGCACTTCCATGCAACGGTCGACCAGGCGGTCGACCGTTCTGTGTCTGTGAATGTCGTGCACACCGGTCGACTGCCCAGTCGACCGGTCCATCCTCCGGTCGACCGAGGTTTTCTCAGGCTTGCTACACACGTCGTTTCTCGCTCCCTTTGTCTTCCGATCTCTGTGCTACCTTCCTCTATCTCCTCTATCTCCTCTCTCCCCACAAGACCCGTGATCTTATTCTTTTCTTTTGATCTGATACGTTCTTCTTCATGGCCATCGTCAAAGCCCTTGCCCCCACCAATCCCTTTATTATGGATAGATGTTAAAGTCACCGAAGACTGCAAACTTTTGGTGACACGTCTCAGGATGTGGGCTTAGTGTTCTTTTCATGGAATGAAATCTGGGTTTTACATGCGTGATGGTATTTTAAAATTCATTGAATTTTTAATTAAATGCACGTATGATGAAACATATTATATTGAAATCTTAGTCCCTATGCAAAAAGTCTGTAAACGTGACTAAAAAAAAATTTGTTGCAAAGTCCTGGTGTTATATACTTTTATATTCTAAATATAAAATATTAACGGTTTTAACTTAAATATTCTTAAAGAAGACTAAATCCAGACTCCAAAGCCAGCCAAGAGTTAAAAAACCACCTCGAGTTCCATTACATTATTCACTCTCGCGTGCGCGCGCATGCATACAAACATACAGGCAAGCATACAATTACTTAATAGCCAATAATATATACATCAAATGTACACGACAAGCCGGGACTTGCACACACTTTTATTTTATTGAAGGGAGAAGGCTAACCAGGACATAGATAGATATATAACTTGGAATACTATTTGTTGATGGATGGATAACCTGTCGCCATGCCATTACCATATCTGAGAACTAGCGGCGTCTGATCAATGCTGAATTTGTCTTCGTTGGTTGGCTTAATTATCTTTAGGACGAGGCCCGCCGTCCTTAGGATTATTATGCAAGATGCCCATAAGCTTCAACATTTCGTGAACTGTCCTTACCACAACGTCGGTTGCAGCACCTGCGTCTGTTGCCATTCTTACTGTCAGAGGCCGCCACTCATCAGGATGACGAAGGTAATACAGGACCCAGCCAGAGTAACTTGCCCAACGCTGTGATTGTTGAACTATCCACAGATTATCACTGAGACGGGGGCTATTCCGATACACCCTTAAAATGAATTGTAGGATGGGGTCGAACCGAGCTGCTTCGCTGAACATTATGGCGAATGTCCCCATTGCATCCCCCATATCGTTATTGTTTGGGTTACGTGATGCAGACTCTCGTATGAGCACGTCCAAAGATCTTCTCAGACCTTGAGCACCCAGAGTCACGTAGTTTATCATCGCGCCATTGTAGCTGCCATTCTGCCCGGTGATATATTGAGACTCAGGGAGATATCGTGGGCGCTGGCCAGTAGTCCTGTCAACGTCCCACTGAAACTCGAACCATCGTCCATCGTTAACTTGGAAGCCCAACGCGTAAACGTTGTCTTGCCGGAACCTCACCGTGACGGTGCTCATCCGGTCACCTCTGGCGCGAATAAAGACGATATCCAAAAATCTAAACCGGGGAACGGTGTTGACCCCGTCCTCGATAAGTACAGGACGACAGATGTCCTCCGATCCTTGCTGACTTCGGGCACAATGGTCTTGCAACCACCCACGCATCCCGATAATTACGCGATTGTACGGCCCCGTCGACGGGTCAGTCGGTTCCACATCCTCACCAACCGCAAAAACTATAAATGGCGGTGTGGGTCGTCGCGCCATCCCTTCTCACTTGAAGAAAATTAAGACAGCTTCCTGATCAGCTCCTGATGCATTTATCACTTAAATCAGATTAATTTCTGCGTTGATTAATTAATTAATGTGAGAAATTAACACCGTTTATTAATAATGAATCCGTACCTTTAATTATGGATTCCAACTAAAATGGATTGCTAAATGTAATCAAATTGATAATTAGGAAAAGAAAATTACTAATTAAAAGTGCTCTCACATAATTAGAAATTCAAATTTACTTGCATATATGTATTCATATATGTGTGTGTATATATTCAGAAAAATATTTATCAGCTGCTGAACTCTGTCAGCTAGATCTGATGTGGCTGAATCATAACCTCAAGTCTGAGCTGTGATATCTGATCTCAGTCTCGATCCGCGGCTGAGATCACGCTATGTCGGCGCCAGCTGATGGATTCCATCAGCGCGCAGCTGTTATACATAATCTTCCTATATATTTTACTAGTATACACACATATGTATGTAATAATTCCTGTTGCCTTATAAGTATGTTATGTGTACATAACTTAATAAGATTAATGCTACCACGTACCTTTCTTATTCGTTGGAAGATGTGCCTCAACTCCTTGGCGTTCCTCTCATATGAAAAGGTTTGTATTTATAGTGTTTCCAAGCCCCTTCTGGTTTCGTTTCGTCTCCCTTTTTTGCCCTCTTGTAGTTTAATGCTCCCTCCTCAACAATTGAAGGGCTCCACTTGAGGATCCGATGTGAGAGGTATACAATGAAAATGCCATTTGATGTCACACACACACACACACAGATTACTTATTATTTTACTCCAACTTCTCCCAAGTAAATTTTGCGACCAAACTCTCATTATAATAATAATAATAATAATAAAAACAAGAAGTAGTCATCAATTGTTTTCATGTCTTCATGTTATACTGAAAATAATAAATAGCTTAATAGTTGTTTATATTATACTGAAAACAATAAACGTTAATAAGAAGGTGCCATCACTCATTCACGTGGACACTCTGTGATGGGGATCTGATAAGACTGCTAAAGAAATTAATAAAAAAAAGATGAAAAATGTTGAGCCTGCACAATTTTCGTTGTGCCTCTTGATCCCTGCAATTTCAGCGTGTGCTTAAAAGCCTCTTGATCAAGTTTTTCATATGGTGAGCTCCTTGGCCCTTAAAAGTGTTAGTATTTAGAGTGTCTCATATACATTGGAGAATAATTCAGGTTCTGACAGTATTTTAATACGAATTTGTCTCTTTTTTTAATTTAGATGCGGGTTTTCTATTTCTCTAAGGAGGTGTTAATTTGGTTATTAGAGTTTGGGTTGGAGTAGGATCATTCTTGGTGCCTATATAAACCCCTTGGGGTGGTCTTTTTAAGGTGTGCCAAGAATTAAAGAGAAATTCTATTTTCTATCATTGAGAGTTGTGAGAGAGAGAGATCTCCTTGTAACTCTTATATTTTCTTTTCTATTTTCAATAAAAATTTCTCCCTTCCTTCTCGTGGACACGGGCACATTGTCAAACTACATTAAATCTTGTATTTTTTGGTTGTGTGGTGAATTAGTTTTCAATTGCTTACTAATGGTAGATCTTTTACGCTTCCACTTCCACTGCTGAGTCTTCAATAATCGAGCTCACCTGTGCAAAGAAAAATACAGAGTTTAGGAACAGTGTTAGGTCCTCAGTGCTACCGTGTAGGTAAGGCTAACGGATCATGATCCACAGGGAGGGACCGCGATGAAAGCTTTGTGTAATTTTCTTCTTTTAAGTTTATAAAAAAGACTTTAAAAGTTCTCTTCTCAGTTTTAAAAGAAAATAAAAATAGTCAAAACTAATTTAAGTTAAAACAAATCTAAAGAAGAAGATTGGTTTATTATTAAAAAAAGGAAAGTGAGTTTAAAAAAAAAAGAAATAAAAAGAGAAAGTGTTGGTTTTGAAAACTATTTTATTAATCTAAAAAAATAAAAAAAATAAAAGAAGAAGACTTACTTCTGTTGTAGATTAAACGTACCTGATTCGATACGAAATAATGTAAAGCAAAATGAGATAATAAAAAGCAGCAGTTGACTGGATCGAGCACAGCAGGGATCGCGTTACGCGGACATCATGAACGCGAAGATGGCGCTACGCGAAGGCCGAGCCTCGTGTCACAAAGCTGAAACACGAATAGCGCGTTAACAAAACATAGTCACTTGGATGCGGGGATGATCACCGCGTCCGGTGGCTCAACACGAGAGTCGCGTTAATGAGAAAGAGAATGTAACAGAGCTAGGGAGAAAGAGAGAGGTGAGAGTGAGAGAAAGAGAGAGAAGTGCATAGCAGAACAGACGGATAAACGAAGAAAGAAAAGAAGGACAAGAGGAAGAAAAGGGAAAGCAAGGGGAGAGGGGCAGGCCACGGCAGCCCAGGTTTTGGCCTGGTTCAGGTTTGGAAAAGAACAGTGAAGGAGAAAAAAAAAGGAATGAAAGAAGGAAGAAGGAATAAAAGAAGAAGGAAAAGGAAAGAAGAAAGAAAGGGATTGCTGGTTCGCCTAGGGTCAGCTAGACGGCGGCGACGACCAGGGACGACCGGCGGCCATTGGCGACAGCCCATGCCCAAGGCAAAAAGAGGGTGCAACTCTAATTAAAAGTGGTGATTTTAGGGGGTGACGAAACACCATTTCGGAAGATGTGAAATGACTAGAACCGAAGAGCTCGCCGGAGGAGAGAAGATGTCAGGGTTGGTGGTGAATGTGGTGGTGTATATTGTGGTGGAGGGATGAAGAAAGTGGTGATTATGGGTTGTTTTTGATGATGGAGAAGGAGGAGGTTGGTGGTGTTCGTGTATGGAGTTGGTGTTGGTGGAAAGGGAGTGGAGAAGATATGGTGTCAAGTTGGTGGTGGTGGCCTAGGGATGCTGGCTAAGGAGGAGGGCACGACATGGGTTGTGGGCTGCTGGTTTTTGAAGAAGAAAAGAAGAAAAAGAAGAAGTAAATATGTAAAAGGGAAAGAGAGAAAAGGGTACTAGTGTAATTTATATATATATACATATTTATAGGGGCGTGGGAATCATAATTGAGACCTGTGTCTCATACCAAACCAGACCCGCTTCTGGTCGATTTGAGCTAGACGCGGAGATGAAGTCTGCGTTGGAGTCGGCTGAGCAGATTGGCATTTGCAGAGGAGAGAGAAAGGTGATGGTGATTGACTGGAGTTGATTGGAGGAAAACTAAATGAGGGTAAAAGTAACGCCCCGATCCCGCGGTACGGGACGTAATGGCGACGTACATACGTAGGACGGAAAACCCTCACGTACGTACGCTAAGCCTCAGTACAGTAAATGACCACCATGTATACATGAGTTCCAGCATGAACTAAGTACAAGAATACCTGCAGAAAGAGGTGAGTGATCATAACAGATAGGAAAACTGGGAGAAATACGATAACAGAAATAAAACACAACGATACCTATGAATGACCTCGATGAAGAGTCTCCTATGTGACTCCAAGTCACTATCTGATAATACGGTAACTCGGATCTCCAACCTGGGCACGCAAACTCAGGGTCGTCAGAAAGCAACCTAGTGAGTGGTAAAATGAAGGAGGCAGTAATATATACAATAGTAATACAAGCACGATAAATATAATACATAATGTGGGACTAGTGATACCATATAATAAGGATATAATAAGCAGTAGAAATATAGAAACATGTCCTCTTTTAATACCATTACTATCTAGCCGGTCATCATCGGGTCATGAGTCGTATCCAGTTTATATAATAAATAATGTTGTCTAGTGGTGACGTGATGGAAATGAACATGGTAGTGATATACATGAACATGTAGATGAAGTATGCAACATAACCATCCTACTGTGTTGTGCACATACAGTCATGCTGTCTGCAAAATATAGAATATATGCAATGCAGAACATGCGTAGTATGCCACAACATACAGTATAATATGTACCAGGTAATGTAACAAAGTAGACATGTAACAAGATGGCGCATATATCATCAGGAACAGTAACAAGTACAACAATAGTATACATGTATCAGATAAGTCATGTCATTTATACAATAGTAGCAATCAGTACCACCTGGTATTTTAATCAATCTCTTCCAGTGTCCTATACCACTAGCAGTTCATACTGGAGCCCGCACTCCAGTCGAACCTATCCGGACATGGTCTACGGGTACCATTATCCAAACGAGAGAGTGATCAAATAACAAGTGTTCCCGACGTCACTATTGTGTATACTATTTTATTTTGTTAATTGGAAACCCCTGGTCGAGGAGCTCTTATCGGGTGGGTGTATCCCGTGCATACCCGGGACAACGGCCTTACCAGATCCCTGGCTGCTGAGACTAGGGCCAGCCCGCTAGAGCTGTAACATGTAACGGGAATCTCAATAAGCTAAAACAATAACGGGATGCTCATGAGTAACAGATGGTAGCCAGCACTACCCCGTCCCCTGCAGTGGGACAAACAATGGATCCAAACATCCACCCGATATGATCTAGTCAACCGTCAAGTCTCCCCCATACCCAAGTTCTCTTTATGATCTGATATGTCAAGTATACAATGTAACAAGAACCAATACAATATATGATACGGGTAACATGATAACTGGACCAGAGCTCTGTTGATAGCATAGAACAATATAACGGGAAAAGGGAACAATATAACATGAAACGGGAACAATAGATGTGGGATTCCATATATCGCGTATCAACAGCTCTCATGTCCAGTAACGGGAATATCCATATCAGTAACATGAAACAATCATATAAGAGGAATACCGGAATCACATGGAACAATAATACATGTAACAGAAATAGTGTTCAATATAACGGTGTTGGCCCAATGGCCTTCCACTCTAGTTTTGATGATGATCAACACTCATGTAGTTATGTTTACTAATATTCTTGTGTTTCTAAGTTTCAGATCATTAACAGGATATTAGTTGGTGATTAGCTTCAACAAGATGATTAGAAGCTTATCATGGTGATTCCGGTGCCAAAGCTTAAAGATCATACCTTTGCACTTGGAGAATCACGGAGTTTTGGAGCAAGTCTACTTGAAGATGAAGATCGTCAAGAAGACTTAGGTATCCTAGTTTAGATAGAGTTTTAGATCCATTTGTAAAGCTTAGTTTAGTTGATATGCTCAAGTGAACACAAAACACACACGTTTTATGATTTGATGTTTGGTTTTTATGAATAGTTGATCAAAACAAGTTTACATATGGTATATGTATAGTAGATGTTTTCTATTTATACATACATGCTTTAACTTGGTAAACAAACTTATTTTGATATCCCTATTCATGTTTTGGAAAAATCAAGTTTGACAAAATACAGGTTTTGTTTTTGATAAAATTTGCAAGACTCTAAAATGAATTGATATGTTGATATATTGTCTTGAAATTTTTATCACATGTTTATGTTTTAACATAAAATGATAAAACAAGTTTTAGAAAAACATATTTTTAGAAAAACAGTTTTTATTGTGATTAAAACTATTTTTTAGATTTATTGTGAATTTATGGGATTTTTATTGAGTGAAAAGACCTATTTTCAAATCCCGTATCTGTGCAGATCTGCACTGTGCCTGCCAGGCCAGTTCGGTCGACCGGACTGGTCGACCGCACCAAGGGCCGGTCGACCAGGCCGGTCGACCGATGTGCACAGACGTGCACGTCTGTTAGGCACAGTGGACGGTCGACCGAGCCGGTCGACCGGGTCTGAGAGCTCTGCTCTCGGTTTATTTCGGTCGACCGGGCCGGTCGACCGCCTTTGCCCAACGGTCACATTTTTGACCGTTGGCGGTCGACCGGACCGGTCGACCGGCAGTCTGTCAGGCTGTCACATCAGCCTAACGGCTAGTTTTTCCTAGGGGCTATATATACCCCATTTCTCCATTGTTTTGGCTAAGATTTTTAGAGTTAAAAATTCCAGACTTTCTCTATTGTTTAAAAGAGTTTTAAAAGAGTTTTTAAGCCAAAAAGATTTCATCTTATTTGTTTTTGGGTTTTTGGAAAATCAAAGAAAAATAGGTTTTTGGGATTTTTGCTTAGATCTTCAATTCTATCATATTGCAAGTATTTTCCCAAAGATTTTTCTTTGTTGCTTGTTTCCAAAAACACTTGTTTTCCACACTTGAGCTATCTTCTATCCTAAACTATTAGGATCTTGTTTTTGTGGAAAAGGATAAGAGAAAAAGAAAGAGAAGTGTTTGAGGTTGTTTGTTGTAAACCTCATTGTTGTAAACCCTCCTTCATTTGTTGTATCCCTCTTCGGTAGAGGTGATCGGAGTGGTATTGGTTGTGAGCCTCTTAGGTAGAGGTGGTGTTTGTTTGTGAGCCTCTTCGGTAGAGGTGTGTGGATTGGTTGTTGTATTTGGCTACGGGCCTAACCCCTCGGTTGTGAGGAGGTTGTTGTTTGAGAGAGGAGTTTGGTACTCCTAGAGTTGTAAGAAATCCTCTTCGGTAGAGGTTCCCTCGGTGGGAGTTGAGATAGTGGAAATCCTACACGGTGGTGTAGGCGGGGATGTAGAGCAAGGTGCTCGAACCTCGAAACAAATCTTTGTGTTAGCGTTTGATCCATTGTCTCTCTAACCCTTACTCTCTTTACCTTGTGCAAGCATCATTCATTCATTGCATACATATCTTATACATTGCTTGTGTTGCCTTGCATCTTTTATATTGCAATTCATTCTTATATGCTTGGCTTGATTGTGTGTGCACATATTTCATATTGCTTGGATTGCTTGTGTGTGTGGGCCTAATTTGTACTCATCCAACAAGAGCTTCACATAGCACCTCAACCCATTTCAAGGGGAATCAAGAGGAGTTAGTCCAGAGCCTCGCAAGGAGAATTCGGCTACACTTGTTGTATTGTATCAAGTTTGTGCAACATTTGCATTAGCTTCCGCATTTAGCGCACTTAGTTTGCATTAAGTTTATTAGATTAGCACTTACACCTATTCACCCCCCCTCTAAGTGTTTTTCAAACGGGAATCCAGGAATAGTCATGAAGTACTAATATACATCATGATCCATGCAAACAGGAATATATAGACAATCAATGCATGTAGGTCGATGGGTCCAGTGGTATAAGATCATGAAGTAACTGTGTATAGCCTAGCCATGTAGCAGTATAATAGCATATCCGGGTAGCTGTAGTTCACAACTATGCAGTAATAATGTAATGATTCGCAATATCAATGTACAAGTGAAGCATGCACAAGGGATCTCATGTAATAACAGTGTCTGTGCATTAGCATGTCTGTGGGACGGTGAGACTAGCACATGACTGTACGCGCCGGAAAATCTGGTGGTCGGAGAAAGTGGTTTTAGCTGTAAAAGATTTCCTTGATTCAAGCGAAACGATTACAACCAAAAGAACTACTCTTCCTTCTTTTCCAGTTACAAGGGAGGGAGGATGTCTGAATCTTCCCTTTGTTTAAGGCTGGGTTCTTCGTGTGGCGATGGAGAGTGAATTTTGTTCTCCGTTGACCAGATGACCGTCCTGGACCGTCGGGGGTCTTCTCTTCGGTCGGTAGAAAGAGTAACTCGGCTCCGTCTACCAAAACTCTAGAAGAGGAGCTCGGCAAAGAGCAGCTAGTACTCAGTAAGCTTGCTGAAGAGTCTTCTCTCTTTCTTTGTTGGCGATGCCTTCGTCGGGTGATTGAGCGTGTCTCTCTCTCTGTATATATGTGCCTTGACCTTGATGATCTTCGATCCATCCCTCCTCGTATGGTGAATGGGACTATTTATAGGGGTTTCAAGGGTGAACGTGCCCTCCTGAAAACACTCCCGATTGAGGGGCCACTACCCGCTACATGCGCGGTGACTGGCCCTTTATTTCGGGTAGTTGCAACTGAGATGCGGGTGTCGAGCCAACGCGCCTTGGATGCTGAGACGCGGGTGTCGAGCCAACGCGCCTTGGATGCTGAGACGCGGGTGTCGAGCCGACGCGCCTTGGAGCTGAGACGCGGGTGTCGAGCCAACGCGCCTTGGATGCTGAGACGCGGGCTTCGGGCCGACGCGCCTTGGAGCTGAGACGCGGGTGTCGAGCCAACGCGCCTTGGATGCTGAGACGCGGGCTTCGGGCCGACACGCCTTGGTACTGAGACGCGGGCTTCGGGCCGACGCGCCTTGGAGCTGAGACGCGGGTGTCGAGCCAACGCGCCTTGGATGCTGAGACGCGGGCTTCGGGCCGACGCGCCTTGGTACTGAGACGCGGGCTTCGGGCCGACGCGCCTTGGAGCTGAGACGCGGGTGTCGAGCCAACGCGCCTTGGATGCTGAGACGCGGGCTTCGGGCCGACGCGCCTTGGTACTGAGACGCGGGCTTCGGGCCGACGCGCTTTTGATGCTGAGACTCTGCTTTCTTAGTGGCTTGTCTGTTTTGGACATTTTTAGACAGCCTACAGAACCCCCTCCAAAGTTTCCGATATTCCGCAGTTAAATGGGACGGATTTCGGAATACTTTGGATTTTAGCCGCGTTCGCCTCTATGACTGGACTATTAATGCTCCGGGTTTGATCTTATCTGGATTTGGTCTTCGTGAGTGTACTATTGAACTCTTTGAAGCCATCAGAGTTGATCGTGTTGAGTATCTAGATGCACAGTCTAAACCTCCCCGATCGCTTTTAGCCTGTCACGAGTGCGCTTTTGACCAGGAGTGGTTGGTCTTCTGCTTGTGCCAGTGTACTGTTGAACTAATTTGCAGAAGCCGAACGCAGGTTCTTTTTGAAAAGCAGAGACGCGGCTGCTTTAAAGACGCGACTTCTTAGCGAGACGCGACCTTTTGACGATGGAAACGCGACTGATCTTCATAAGGCAGACGCGATATTCAGCTGAAGACGCGAACTTCAGAGAGACGCATCTTTTGAATATAGACGCAGTTGTCTGGGCGCATTTATGGCGATGCTGACGGGGCATGTCCACCGAAGAGCTGCGTACTTTGGGGCGCGCGCCTGTGCCATGTTATGATTACGCCGCCAGCTGGCCTGGGGAAACGGCGAGATTTCGCCTTTTGGCGCGCGGATCCCCCGGTTCATTAAATGAACTGCTCCACGTGTCAACTTCTGACTTGTGGCGGGGTCGCGACGCATGATCTTCCCTGTTCAAACAATGATTTGGCTCCACGCGTCAGGCAGCGATTCGCTGCAGCGTTTATTGGGCCAAACGCTGCGTATCTTCGCGAATCTCTGTGTCTATAAAAAGCAACAGTTGGAGAGATGCATCTTCTTCTCCGAACGTACTTGCTGAGAAAAAAGAAAGAATTTCCTTCTCTGTTCATCTTCGAACTTGTTCGGATTTTTGAACTTTAATGGCTCCCAAGATGAAACCGACTGCATCGTCCTCAAGGGCGACCGTCGCCGAGGCTGAGAGAGACGCTTCCTCTGCGCAGGAGGCTGTTTTTCGAGGTAAAATGCCTCTTCGGCGTGGGTTTCGCCATTAAAACAAGTTCATAGAACCCTAAGAACCCGTAACACAAAATCGTGTTTGATTCTCGGACGCAGTCCTTGAGATGATAACCGGGGCGCAGGTTTGATGACCTGGCGTCGTTAAACTCTGCGTTTCGGATCTTTCACTTAGAAAATCTCTAGTTGTGAAGGATTCGAACGCGGTCTTGGTTTGCAGAACGCGGACTTGATCCTTGTGTTCTGCGCCATCAGCTGCCGATTTTGATGAATCTGGCGTCTGAGTCCAAGTACTTAGAGAAATTCGCAAGTCTTGGTTTGCAAAACGCGGACTTGATCCTTGCGTTTTGTGCCACTTGACGCGGATTTGCAGGTCTGGACGCGGGTTTGATAACTTCTGCGTCCAGTATCTCTTCTGCGTTTGGACGCAGATTCGCAGGTCTGGACGCGGGTTTGATAACTTCTGCGTCCAGTATCTCTTCTGCGTTTGGGTCATGAACACTTAGCATTTTTCAGCATTTCTCCTTGCTTTTAATGAAGTATCTGATTGTGTCCTTTTCTTTCGCAGTGCGACATGTTTCTGGCCCACTCGTCAAGACGCGCCATTTTGGACATGTAGGTGGTGCTGACCAGAGCTTGACCTTCGTGCAAAGAATGAGTGTCCCATTGACTGCTGACCAGTCGCCGGATCGCAGGGAGAGGCTCTCTAATGTTGACAGGAGAACCTTTCGGGCGCTTATGACCGATGCAGCATTCACAACGGATGCTCGCGTTCCGCTGGAGAAGCCTGCCTTCTTCTTTGGAGATCGCATTCATGATGACGGCCGTCGTGTGTCTGAAGGAACTTACAAATGGCTCCGTCAGATAGGGGATGGACGATTGTTTCTTCCGGATATGGAGAGGATGTTCCCGTTGCTCTACTTCCAGCACATGTCCATCCCTCGGAAGATGGAATGGGACATTTCCCAATCTGTCCCTGAAATCACCCTTGGTGACTTTGGCTTCCAAAGGGTAAACCGCCATGATAGTCATGACAGGTCAACCGTCGGCCTATTCCCCGCGTCGCGCAAATCCAATATTCCGGTCGGGGAGATACCACAGCTTGCTGCTACCTTCCTTAACTCGTTTATGGAAGTGGAGGGTGACTATCCTACCGAGTTCCGTGCGCATGGGTGGATCCATTCTACGGGGAATATTTGGTGGAGCAGGATGGTGGGTTTTGTCCTCACCGATCTTAAAGAGTTGCTAGAGCATGTGGGACTATACCCGGCGATCAGGGCCGTACAGTGGGGTATCCCACCGAGCTCTCACAATTTCTTCGGAGTCCTGGAGCGGTATAACTCTCTGACGGGGACATTCTTCACCCCGGTTGGAGAGATGGGCCTGGCACTGCACGAGCTGCATGAGGTCTCGGGGCTGGCATCAGGGGACATTCCTTATGAAGAATATGTCCCTACCACTAAGGAACTCCAAATCTTGGAAAAAGAGTTTCCTGCAATATATGAGACCTACTGGGAGGTGATGTGCCACTTCCACATCTGCGGCCAGATAACTACCTGGAGATCAGGAGGAGTCAAGCAGTTGTCTTGGGCTAGTTATCTGTTCAACAACGTTAGCAATAAAGACCTCCCGATAACCCGACTGGCTGCCAGCTCTGATAGGGAAATCGAAGACAGGATTGATCAGGCTCCGAACAGCTTCTACACCACGGAGTCGAACGAGGACGGTTTCGACCCTGACTTGGTTTTTGAAAGCTTTCACCATCAAGCCCGGACTCCCATCTCTAGTCGAGCACTGTTGGCGGGCTTCTTGATGCTGTGGTTGAAGCGTTGTGTGGTGCCCACGCTGCCACACGAAGTTATTGTTGCCGACGTGGTGTACCCGGCGGTGCTCCTGGCTCATGGCAGCCCCCTAGCTCTTCTTCCGGCTGTGGTGGCCGGTATTCAGAGTGGGCTACGGGCGTTAGCCAAGAATTTCTGCGAGCCCCCGAAGACTGTTGACCCCCATGGAAAGCCATATGTCGACTCAGAGGGGAATCCGAAGGTGAAGCGCCCTAACCCTCGGGTTGAGCTGCCTTATACGTACCTCATGGCTTGGTACGTGATGCATTGCCCTTCTTTGATGACGGCGGCGCGTGGGAGCACGGTTCGTATCCCATTTGTGCAGCGGCTGGAACGTTCGGAATGGCGAGACACCTACCTGTATTATATTAGGAAGTGTCTTTCCTGCGCCACGAACTACCAGCTCAACCGCTGCTTTCCAGACGTTCCTGGTGCGGCTTTCGGGGAGTTGTTTGCTGATATTGCTGGTCGGGATGACTTCACACAACTGCCTGCGGGAATCTTCTGGTGGTTGATCAACATCCGGCCGGGATATGTGATGTTCCGGCAAGGGACTTCCTGCACCATCGAGCCATACATGCCGAACCGTTTTGCCCGACAGTTTGGCTACGATCAACTCTATGTCGGGAACCCCAATGCTCGGCTCGCCTTCGAAGGGAACCTATTCGAGGGTGCTCGGGCCTAGTATTACAGTGTGGCTGGAGGGACGGGAGCAACATTCCGTCTACCCAACGAGACGCCCCAGTGCCGTACGAGCTTCAGCTTCTGCACTTGGTACTTCCAAGCCAGCCAGACACCAGACCTTGTTCCGGAGTCTTCATGCCTTGAGAGCATTAATGCACATCTCGAGGCCAGGTCAGAGTCCGGTAAACGTTCGAAGATTATCGACCAGTATCTGAAGGCTTATAAGGAGGTCAAGAGACGGTCGAGGAAGGAGCCACAAGTAGGGAGGGCAGAACCGCGGCCGGCAAGGGCAGAGCCTCGAACGACAAGGGCTGAGCCACCAGCCACGAGGGAGGAGCCGCGGGTAAGGAGGTCTAAGCAGTTGGCGAGCAAGCGTCATCGAAGCTCTGCTTCTATTGCTGAGCCTGCTCCAAAGAAGGTTCGGAGGGACTTAACAACCGAAGTCTCTCAGTCTGAAGGCACCTCTGCTGGAGTTGAGGCCCATCCTGAAGACATCCTTGTCAGGGTTGAGGAACCGTCAGAAGATGAAGATTTCCCCACCCTGGTCCGTGCTCCTAGGTCGCACAGCAAGACCGTGGAGGAGGGGGAGCTCGTTGAGCAACCCCTTGTTGCTGATGATGCCGAGTCACCGGAGGTCGACATAATGACTGGAGGGGACGTTGAGATTGCAGGCATCTCAGTTCAACCCGAGCCTTCTTCTGCTCATGATGGGAGAGACGAGGCACAGCAACCGGGGTCTCCTAGCATCTTCATTTCCAGTCTTAGGGCAGTCGACCCTAGTCCTACCACTGGGGTAATTGGAGGTAAGGCTCCTGTTGCGGAGTTTCCTCGCGTTGCGCTGTCGTCTTCTTCGATATCGGGGGAAAGCGCCTTTGAAGACGAGACCGACTATGGCGATGAACCCGCTCTTCCTGATCAGAGCAAATTCTTCCACATCTCGGAGGAGGAAATATATGGGGGCGAGCCATCGACTGCACCATCGTTGGCGATTGTCCTTACTGAAGGTACTCTTCCCATCTTCTGTCTAATTTTCTCTTTGCATATTGAAGAGGATGTTCTAACATTCTTCTTTCATGCTGCAGGGCCAGCCAGAGACGCCGATGCTACAACCTCTTCGCGTGTCGAGGAGATGGTGAAAGAGTTGACCCAGCCTGAGAGGATTGAGGTCTCGGCTGCTGAGATACCCTCAAAGGGGGCAGCTGTTGAAACTGGGGAGCCTTCCACTCTGGCAGAAGAGGAAGTAACCACTGAGGCTGAGGAGGCTCTCACTCTGCCAGGCGAGGAGATTACTGCTGAAGCCAAGGAGACTTCCGCTCCGCAGGATTTGACGTCTCCGGACCTCCAACCTGGTAAGGCAGCTCTGATGCTTTAAATGTTTAGCTCTTCTATCATTGTGGCTAACATCGCGATAACTTGCAGAGAGGACTGAGGGGGTTCAGGTGGAGAGTCCGATGGTTGGCACCCTTCCAGAAGGCCAGACAGCTCAGGTCTCGGTGGAGGTTTCTGAGGAGGTCGTGCTTACTACTCCCTCATTGATCGTGGAGGCTCCTGCAGAGGTAGTACCTCCGGAAGTGTCAGCGGCCGGTCTAGCTCTTGCCGTCTCGACGGCCAGCACGACTCTTGTGCGAGAAGATCCGCCTTATATCCCCTGTCCTGTGACAGAAAAGGGGTCGGGAAGCTTCCTAGGCGGTGAAGGCATGGGGGAACTGGCACGTCAGATGGTGCAGCAATTCTTCGCTTCGATGGGATCATGTATTGATCTCATCTTACGTGGAAACAGCTCGTTCCGATTTGCCCAGACGCTTCATAAAAATCTGGCCGTGAACGTCGAATTAACCGGAGGCCCTTCACTTGCCAAGGCGTGTCTGCAGGTGGTAGAGCAACTGGGAGACTACCTGCAGGAGCTGGAGTCCTTGGAAGATGCTGGCTCTTTTAGTGAGGCCCAGGCCACCCTGACTAGGCTCCTAGCTACTCAAGAACAAGAGCGACAGGAGGCGGAGGCACAAATTGCTGCAGAGGCCCGCAGCCTTGAGTATTCCCAGGCTGAATGTCAAAGACTAACTGCCAATTCCAGGGAATCCGAGCTTACCATGCAGAGCACTGAGCAAGTCATCATCAGTGCTCGTGACACCATTGCCAAGGCTCGGGACACCATTGCCAAGGCGGAAGCTGTGCTTGCGTTCAATGAGAAGAAGCTCGTTACCATCAAAGAGGAGCTTGAGGAGCAACAAGCTGCTAAGGCGCGAGCTGAAGAGAGTCTGTCTCTACACTCTTCCAGGGTGGAATCTCTGCGAGCGCAGCTGGCTGCAAAACCCTTTCTATCTGAAGAGGAGCTGCGGGTCCAAGCCATGGTGGAGGCTGAGAAGGCGCGTCAGATCAAGATGCATCATCTCAGGGAACAAATCCGTTCCTTGGCGAGCCAGGACGTTTAGCCTTCTTTTCTTTTTCCCTTCTCTTTTTTTTTTAAAGAAGAGGACACTCTGCTCACCAAGAGTGTTTGTATCTACTTTTATCATTTTTGAAATAAAAGTATGAAAAAAAATTTTTTTTTTATCCCCTTCTTCTCTGCGTTGCTGTGGATGAATCCACCTGGCTGTGAATGCTAGACTTAGGTAAGACTAAGTTCTTTCAATGAGACGCGGCGTCGGCTCTAAGTCTTCTTGGTGAGACGCAGCATAGATGCAGCATAGAGTGAAAACGCGGCCTCCGAACGCAGCGTCAATCACAGGGTGAGACGCGGTTCTTAGTTCATGAGAACTTAGGCAGGACTAAGTCCTTTTGACAAGACGCAGCATCAATCCATAGGGAGACGCGGCCATCATTGTTTCATGAGACGCGACATTCGTTCAGGGAGGCGCGGCTCTGAATAACGCGGATCTGCTTCTGCGAAGAAGGAAGTGGATCAGGCAGACGCGGGAGACGCAGCCTTGTGCCTTTCCCTTAATTCAAAAATGGATTAAGTGCTCTCTGAGGGGACGCGACTTTGACTCGAGCGGGCATCTTTCTGGGACGCGGATGTGTGGATAGTTCTTCAATCCGCGTCTGGGTGTAAACTCCCAGGCGTTACATACAGCCTGTCATAGGGATTTGGTGTGATCTTTAAATATCAGATGCGGATTTTCCGCTTTGTTTCCCGAAGCAGTTGTCCACGCGTCGGCTGCTGATTGGGCTTGAGTATTGATTCTCTTAAACGAGAAACCAGTGCGGGCGGTTGGAGATCAGCGCCAGCGGCGGTTCTCGAAGCAGCGTTACACGCGTCCGGCCTTTATTGGATCTTGGCAGTTGTGCAGTTATTAATGCCGGCGGTTCAGATTACGGGGCCATTAACCGCTGTTATCAGGAGCTGCCTATAAATAGGGCGCCCTTTCTCCCTTCAATCCTGCCTTTGGACTATTTTGTTTTTTGAAAGAGAGAGCGCTTTGAGAACCTTCATCTTCCTCAGCGAATTGTCTCCATGGATGAGGAAGGCTCTGAAGATGACCCAGGGCTTTTAAGCTCCTGTTTGGTCTCTTTAGGAGAAAACAACTCTTTGCCTTGTGACCGCGTTTGCGTCCTGGTGCAGAGAGTACAACTCTTGACTGAGGTCTCCACGGGTATGCCGCTCGTTTCACCATGACATTTTAGATTTACTATGGCCTGTACCTTGGCTTCATGTCATCTGGACCCCCTCATGAAGTCTGCATTGGTGCACTCCTTCTGGAATTTGTACCATGGACCTGAACTTCTTCGGACGCGCGTGCAGGAATCTTTGGCACTTGGCGTTGGCGCGTTTTATGGCTAATGCCTTAGCGCGTTTCATAGCCAATGCCTTGGACGAATTCCAAAAAAGGTTTCAGACCCGCACCTTGCAACTCCTGTTCATGGAGATGGCCATTTTCGGCGTCTGTGCCTTTTCGGCGTTTGTGCTCTTTGACCTAGGCACAGAATGGGACCGCGTTTTGATTCGCGTTTGTCTCTGCTGACGCAACAGTTTGGCTTGCTGCGCGTGTCATTCCTGCGTCTTGGCAGACTGCATGGATCATTCCCGCGTTTGGCTGACTGCGTGGATCATTCCCGCGTTTGCCTCTGCTGACTTAGTTTTTCTCTGTTTACACTAAGTTGCAGATTGTTCTAATTCTCTCTTTTTGTTCCTTGCAGGCTTGCTGGGCCCTTGGAAGAATACTTCGGTCGGCGAACTCGTTCAACGTTCACCTATAAGAGAATATATTATGGTCCTCGTCACCTATAAGAGAGTATATTACATCTCTGACGAGGACCCAACCCTCGCCAAGGTCTCTTCAGATCTGGTGCAAGAGACGGATAGGCTGAGTATCGGCGAGGGTGGTCCGGCGGTTGCGGCGGCGGATGAGATCCTCTTCCTCTCCCTACCCCAGAAGTGACATCAAGGACATTCCATTGGATGGCCTGCTGGGGAAAGGGATGGTGATGAATGCAGGACTTTCTGCTGCCGCTGGACCTAGTGGAGGGTAGCATCCTTTGTGATGACTCCTAAACTTCCTCTCTCACCCCAGGAGTGACTCCATGTTTGTTGGATGGTCTGCTAGGGAAAGAGACGCGCCTGAACGAAGGGTTGCAGGACCTTCTGTTGCCACCGGACCTCAAGAACACCATTGCTCTTGGCTTAGTCAGCTAGGGCGCTTTCGAAGTTGGCGTCGTGCATCAAAGTGCAACCGGTTCCAACAGTCGCCACTTCTTCAGACATCATGCACTTAGGATCAGATGCGGCTTCAAGGAGTGAGTACGGCCTCAGAGAGAGAGAGAGGGACTTCTTTGTACTCCTTAATTGTAACACTCAATCTTATTGTATAAGAGAGCGTTTTGTATCACTTTCATGTGTTTGGATATGAATAAAAGTGACACTTTTCTTTTTGCCTCTTTCTGTTGTCTTGAATGTTTTGTTTTAGAAGCAAAAGAATGATTTTGGTGGACCCGCCACTTTATAAAAGAAAGTGACAAGTAGAGTGTGTACCCCCAGAGAAGGTGAACTTTTATCAAGGATTTAGGATTAACTTGATTTAAGATCAGCTGGGGATTTTGATGGAAGCATTGTTTATTGGTGTAATGTTAACCAACACTGCCTCCAAAATGAATTTGATACTCGGTTGGGGAGAATATCAAATGAAACTAGACTCGTGGGGAATCTAGTAAGATTTTTACCGTTAGAGGTGTGATATTAACTTAACGGTTTAGAAGTAGTCTTGTCAGAAGTGTAATGTTAACTTGACAAAGATGTGAGTTAGAGGTGTGATATTAACCTAACTCATCAGCATCTCAGTTTTATTTGGGAAAACTGAGGGTGTCACTGTCATAGGTGTGATGTTTAACTTAACAGTGATAGTAATGCTAGAGGTGTAATGTTGAACTTGGCATTAGTCGTCTCGGCTTAAAGAAGTCGAGGAAAGGTCATAGCCATAGGTGTATTGTTGAACTTAGCAATGACTCGGATGCTAGAAGTGTAGTGTTAACTTGGCATCGTCCATTTCAGCTTCGATATGGAAGTCTGAAGAAAGGTGACTGTCAGAGGTGTGATATTAACTTGACAGGCACTCGAGGTACCGCTTAGAGGTGTAATGTTAACTTTAAACAGTAGTTTTGTCAGAGGTGTAATGTTAACTTGACAAGAATTGGCTCGTGATAAGAGCAATTTGAGGACCTGTCATTCTATTGATGAGAATTGACAAGTGGAATTTGAAATGCCAGAGGTATAGTGTTAACTTGGCAAATTTGAGAGTTTGTTACTCTATGCAGAGTTAACAAGCAAAGTTTATACCCGGCAAAGGGTATTCATTACCAGAGGTATAGTGTTAACGTAGTAATGATTGCACTTTGTGGTCCTACCATTCTATGGATGAGAATTGGTAAGGGTTTTTGGAGGAAGAGTGGAATCAAGTCCACTTAGGATTTTTAGCAAACCCTCAGCTATCAACGGATTTGAGATGCCTTTACCAACTACCGTTTGAGTTGGGCTAGCCATGCTATTTCCCTCAGCATGATGAGTTGTCGAAGACTTATGTTGGACTTAAAAGCCAACATTTTCTTCTATCCTTAGCCGTCGGAGGCGTCGGATCAAATGGGAACGTGTCCCTTAGGATTTTTAGCAAATCCTCAGCTGTCAACGGGTTTGTCATGCCTTTACCAACTACCGTTTGAGTTGGGCTAGCCATGCTATTCCCCTCAGCATGATGAGTTGTCGAAGACTTATGTTGGACTTAAAAGCCAACATTTTCCTCTATCCTTAGCCGTCGGAGGCGTTGGATGTTTCCGATCAGAGGTGTATTTTTAACTTGATCGGTGGAAGAATGCCATCTAGGGATAGTATTTCTTAAGGAATTTGCCATTGATTGGCATCATGAGTGTATCGCCATTTGAGGTTATGAGGCGATATGATCCATTTGAGTAGACTGACTCTACTACAAACGGTCCTTCCCATTTGGGTTGGAATTTTCCTTTCGTCTTGTGCGTCATGACCATGGGTCTTCGGACGGCTAAGACGAGGTCGCCTTTCTTGAAAGTTCGGGATTTGACTTTCTTGTTGAAGGCTCTGGTGATACGAGCTTGGTAAAGCTCGATTTGTTGTTGGGCCTGCAGACGCTTGTCGTCCAAGGCTTCCAATTCTTGGAGTCGCTGTCGATGCTTCTCCTCTGTTGTCATTTCCGCTGTCAAGGCGACGCGAAGAGATGGAATTTGGATTTCCAGTGGAAGGACGGCTTCGCATCCGTACACCAAGGAAAATGGCGTGGCTTTAGTTGGGGTTCGCACAGTCGTGCGATAGGCCCATAAGCATTCGCCCAACTTATCGTCCCAGTCTCGTTGACTTTTCGAGACGAATTTCTTGAGAAGCTTGCCAATAGTCTTATTGAAAGCTTCTGCGAGGCCGTTAGCGGGCGGATAGTATGCCGTTGATGACACACTCTGGATTCTGAACTTGGCGCAGAATCTCTGAAAAGCCTGGCTGATGAACTGGGGTCCATTGTCATGGACAATCCGCCGAGGCACACCGAACCGGTAAATAACGTGATGTTTCACGAACTTGATCACGTTAGAAGATTTCACCTCTTTCAAAGGGATAGCTTCGGCCCACTTTGAGAAGTAATCGGTTATCGCTAGGATGAACCGATGTCCCTTTGATGATGGTGGGCTGATAGGACCAACCACGTCCATCCCCCACATTTCGAACGGCCAGGTAGAGGTCGTAGAGTGGAGGTATCCTGGTGCTTGATGGATGAAATCGCCATGTATTTGACAGGCGTGACATCTTTTGGCATAGGCAACAGCATCGGCAACCATCTTGGGCCAGTAGTAACCCAATCTTTGGAGTCGGTTTGCCAGCTTCGGGCCAGGTTGATGAGCTCCACACGTACCATCGTGGGCTTCTTTCAACACTTCGTGGGTTTCTTTTGATGAGAGGCACCGGAGCAGGATCCCGTCATGCGATCTACGATACAATGTTCGCGAAATCGCATTGTAGTAGAATTTGGAGGCTTTCCTTCGGATGGCAGCCGCCTCCCTGGTGTCCTCGGGCAAGATGCCGTACAAGACAAAATCAATGTAGGGGAATCGCCAGTCTTTAAGCTCTGGATCGGTTGACACTTCAAGTGTTTCCTTACCGCGACGATCTCCCGTTGACCTCTGGTAGTCTCCGAGGGAACTTTTTGGACAGTATAGGTCGTGGCTATAGACGAATACCTTCTCCATTGCTCCGGCTGGAAGAGCTAAGGAGGCAGCAAGGGATGCAAGTGCATCTGCATGCGCATTTTGCTTGCGCGGTACATGGTCGATGTAGAAGTTTGAAAACCTCTCGGCCATGTGGATTGTCGCGTTGTAGTAGGGTACTAGATCTTCATGCCTGACCTCATACTCTCCGCGAACTTGGCTGACGATGAGTTTAGAATCACCGTATGCCTCGAGATTTTTAACGCCAATCTCATCGGCGAATTGCATTCCAATCAAAAGAGCGTTGTATTCCGCCACATTGTTGGAACAGGGCTCGGTTAACGAGATAGCTCGGGGAATCACGTAATTTGTGGGGAGACGAGTACCACTCCTACCCCCGCTACTGTGTGTCCCTTCGGGCTTGCCCTTGATGCACCGTCGAAGAAAAGTTGCCATACTTGACTTTCGAACGATGTCTGAGCTAGGCAGACTTCGGCGACCTCATCTGGGAGATCCTCGTAGAGTTTGGCTGCCCTGGGATCTGGGTGTTCAGCTAAGAAGTCCGCCACCGCTTGTCCCTTAATAGCCTTTTGTGGCAGAAAATGCATCTCATATTGTGATAGCAATATGGCCCATTTTGCCAGCCGGCCATTTAGTGAAGAAGGCTTTGTCATAAGTAACCTCAGGGGGTTGACTTTGGATATGACATTTATGGTTTGGCCCACCAGATAGTGTCGCATTTTCTGAATGGCGAACACCAGTGCCAAACATTCCTTCTCGATCGGGTTATACCGATGTTCGGCTCCGATCATCGTTCTACTTAGGTAGTAGATTGCTTGTTCTCGCCCCTGGTCATCATTCTGAGCTAGTAGAGCTCCCAAAGAATGATCCATTGATCGGACGTACACCAGGAAAGGCTTTCCGGATACCGGAGCTGCCAGGACTGGTGGTTGGGTGAGGTAGTGCTTGATCTCCTCAAATGCTTGCTGGCAAGCGTCGTCCCAAATGAACGAAACGCCCTTCTTCATCAGCTTAGCGAAGGGTTGGCATCTCCCGGAGAGATTTGAAATGAATCTGCGGATGTATGCCAATCGTCCTTGTAATCCTCTGAGCTCCTTGAGGCTTCTGGGGGGTTGCATCTTGCCTGCGACGAGGGCTTGGACACATCCGAGGTAGATCGTCGTGTCTCGTCAGAAGATTCGGAGGGTGGGCTTCCTCCCTTTCTCCCTTTCCCCTTCGGTCGTCTAGGAGGAGATCTCGCTCTTTCTTCAAGCAATTTCTCAAGCATATGCTTGAGGGAGTCAATGGATCTCTGTTGAGAGGCGATTATATCCATCTGGTGCTTCTGCGTCTGTTCTAAATGCCTGGCCGTCTCCTCAGGAGTGTCTGCCATGTAGGCGGAAACCTCCTTCTCGACGGAAGAGTTTGAAGCCTGCGACTCCACTATAGCGGAGTGAGAACCACCCATTCTAATGCCGCGGGCTAAGGCATTATAGTCAATTGGGGGAATGGCCCCTGTCCGGGTGCGAGTGTGTTGATACACCCCCTCTGGCTCAGAGTCAGATTCCTCTGAGTTGACCATTAGTTGTTTTCCCTTGCTTCTGCTAGTCATGTTTGCAGTAAGCTCCGGGTATTCAACATCTGAGAAGGTTCTCCTCCTGTGGGAGCGTCTTCTCTTGGCTGACGGGGGAATCAGGGTCAGTTGTCTAATTAAAGACGGCTGGTGCACGCCTGACTCGCAATGGCATCCAGAGA
Source organism: Agave tequilana (assembly GCA_038442645.1). NCBI lineage: Eukaryota > Viridiplantae > Streptophyta > Magnoliopsida > Asparagales > Asparagaceae > Agave > Agave tequilana. The sequence goes on from JAVJIF010008237.1 coordinate 113,919, forward strand.
GCATCTGGATGAGCTGTTGACAGCAGCATGGAGAAGTGGTCTGATTGGCACTCCTTTTCCTTGTCAAATAATCCCTCAAATCTGTGGGAGGGGGATTAAAGAGACTGGTCTCGCAACGTCGACGACGGGAGACAGTCATGTGCTGTTCAGCCTGGACACAGGTTTCAGAAACGCAGCTGTCGCGTCGCGGCTGCGTCACGCGCGTCTGGCGTCTCTGTTGATATGAGACGCGACTTTCGCGTTGCTGTCTGCTGCGTTGGAGCAGAGAGACTTGGGAGAGAGTGGGCTGCTGGGCCCCACGCCTATGGGCGCGTGCTTCCTGCGTTTGACAAGACGCAGAAGCTTCGCTTTGGCGTTTGGCAAGTTGGTCTTCAGAAGGCTCAACTTGGGGAGTCTCGCGTTTGGGTCGCCAAACACGGACCTCTCGCACTGGACGAGGTGCGGGCAAGGCATCGGATCGTACGCTGCGTTCAACCCCAGTCAGAAAACCAACGGTTCCGACCGAGTGTTGACGCGCGCGTCTTCTCTGTCGACGCTCGGCATTCCGATTGCGCCGTGGAGGAAGAGAGAAGCCAACAACTTCCTGGTTTGTAGAACCAGGGGTGTTTGCCACGCGGGTCTCCTGAGAGACGCTGACGCGGGCGTTCTGTGCGACACGGTCGATCGCACCAGTAGATGTGCCGGGGACCACGCGAGCCTTCAGAGAGGCGTTGGCGCGTGTGCTCTGCGCGACGCGGTTGATCGCAGTAGAGGTGTCTGAGGTTACGCGGGCCTTCTGGGAGGCGTCGGCGCGTGAACCAAACTTGGCACAGTGGGCAGCAGGAGCACCCGACAGAGCCTCAGATTGGGCTTCAGGGGGCTGTCCACTTGAGACCCTACGGCAGACGCGGGTCTTTGGGCTCTTGGAGCCAGAAGAGAGGAACTCTTCATACTTCGCCTGGTCGAACTCGACGACGAGGGATTCGACCATTTTCCCCTTACGGAGAACGTCATCTTGCACCACGGTGCGCTCGTCAGTAACGAAGGTAGTCCCCAGCGGAGTCGCCATCTCTTGTACGCGCCGGAAAATCTGGTGGTCGGAGAAAGTGGTTTTAGCTGTAAAAGATTTTCTTGATTCAAGCGAAACGATTACAACCAAAAGAACTACTCTTCCTTCTTTTTCAGTTACAAGGGAGGGAGGATGTCTGAATCTTCTCTTTGTTTAAGGCTGGGTTCTTCGTGTGGCGATGGAGAGTGAATCTTGTTCTCCGTTGACCAGATGACCGTCCTGGACCGTCGGGGGTCTTCTCTTCGGTCGGTAGAAAGAGTAACTCGGCTCCGTCTACCAAAACTCTAGAAGAGGAGCTCGGCAAAGAGCAGCTAGTACTCAGTAAGCTTGCTGAAGAGTCTTCTCTCTTTCTTTGTTGGCGATGCCTTCGTCGGGTGATTGAGCGTGTCTCTCTCTCTGTATATATGTGCCTTGACCTTGATGATCTTCGATCCATCCCTCCTCGTATGGTGAATGGGACTATTTATAGGGGTTTCAAGGGTGAACGTGCCCTCCTGAAAACACTCCCGATTGAGGGGCCACTACCCGCTACATGCGCGGTGACTGGCCCTTTATTTCGGGTAGTTGCAACTGAGACGCGGGTGTCGAGCCAACGCGCCTTGGATGCTGAGACGCGGGTGTCGAGCCAACGCGCCTTGGATGCTGAGATGCGGGTGTCGAGCCGACGCGCCTTGGAGCTGAGACGCGGGTGTCGAGCCAACGCGCCTTGGATGCTGAGACGCGGGCTTCGGGCCGACGCGCCTTGGAGCTGAGACGCGGGTGTCGAGCCAACGCGCCTTGGATGCTGAGACGCGGGCTTCGGGCCGACGCGCCTTGGTACTGAGACGCGGGCTTCGGGCCGACGCGCCTTGGAGCTGAGACGCGGGTGTCGAGCCAACGCGCCTTGGATGCTGAGACGCGTGCTTCGGGCCGACGCGCCTTGGTACTGAGACGCGGGCTTCGGGCCGACGTGCCTTGGAGCTGAGACGCGGGTGTCGAGCCAACGCGCCTTGGATGCTGAGACGCGGGCTTCGGGCCGACGCGCCTTGGTACTGAGACGCGGGCTTCGGGCCGACGCGCTTTTGATGCTGAGACTCTGCTTTCTTAGTGGCTTGTCTGTTTTGGACATTTTTAGACAGCCTACAATGACATGTCAGTGTCGTGTATCCATGGAACATTGGTCATGAACATGAAATGATATGGTCCTATGTCGTGTATCAGAGGTTGACATGCAATCACTGGTCGAGTGTAGTGGTGGGGCTGTGACGGTGACTGTATCATAGTGATAGTATACATGTAGCAGTAACAAAGTGACCATGGCAAGTGATGTGAGCAATGTACCTAACTCGCGTGAAGTAGATAGACTCATCTCTTACGTATATGTGATAGTCGTCTTTATCATGAAGTGTCGCTGACGTACCATGTATCGTGATTTATTCACATTTACGATTTATGGACTAAAGTAGTCACCCAATCTAACATGAATAAATATAATTTATAAAATAAAACACACTCACTAACTAGCTATGGGAATGTAGCTTTCTTTCCCACGATCGCAACGGATCCAAAATCATCCAAATCGGAGTCCGGATGCTCCCGATATCGCCTGAATACTAAATCATAACAAAGAGGGTTAAATATGTAAATAAAAATATTGCAAACGCGAATATTGAAATGTAAAAGGGGCTTTTATGCAAATTTACCTTTATTGATTGTGGATGCGGGTAGACGGGTTAACGGGTCGGGTTTAGATCCAAACCCAAACCCGATTAACTTAAGTTAAATGGGTTACGGGTTAACGGGTTGGATTGGGGGTTAATTGGGTTTAACCATGAACCCAATAGGGTTATTGGGTTTGGGTTTTACCCAAACCCAAAGGAACCACAACAGCAGCAGCTGCAGCTTGCTACTGCTGCTCCTGCTGGGCCAGCCGGCCAGCCCAGCTGGCCAGCGACGCCGGCGGCGGTTCAGGCCCGGCCAAGCACGAGAGAGAGAAAGAGAGAGGGAGAGGGAGAGAGAGAGGAGAAACAAAAAGGAAAGAAGAAGGAGAAGCAGCAGCAGAGGAAGAAAAGAAGAAAGAAGAAAAAAGGAAGAAGAAGAGGGATGGTGGCGCGGTGGCGGCCGGCCACCGGCCGGGGGCGCGGCGGCAGCGGCGCCGGCCGGGCATGCGGCGGCGCCGGCTGCGCTTGGTCGGGCCGCGGCGACGGCTGGGCTTGGAACAGAGCATGGGGGGAGAGAGAGAGAGTTATGGAAAGAGAGTTAGAGAGAGAAAAGAGAGAAGAGAGAGAGAAGAGAGAGTGAGAGAGAGATTGGGTGGAAGAGAGAGAAGGGGGAGAGAGTTTTATAGGAGAGATAGAGAGAAGAGGCGGTGGGGTTAAGAGGCGGTGGAGATGGCTTGGGGAAGAAGAAAGGGGAAAGAAAAGAAAAGAAAAGAAATAAAATAATATTATTTAATTCGGCCCAAAATTCGACTTGCCCCGAACGGTGCCCAAAAATTACAGAAAATAGAGAATATTATCCTGAGATGTAAAATGAAAATAGTTTAAAGAAATTCTGTCCAGTTTGCAAATTAAAAATCCTGGAAGCTGTCGCCGGTACCGGGCGACACCGGTTTGGCCGGATTTTCAATAAATTTAGAAAAATCTCCAAAAATACGCTAACGTAGAGAATACGATTCTAAGACACATGGTGAAAGCTGATTCTCAAAATTTTACTCCGTTTGTGAAATAAAAATCGTAAAGCCTATTAGCGGTATCGGTCGACCACCGACTACGGAGAATTTCCAAAATAATCCAGAAAAATTCCAGAAAATCCTGAAAAATCTAAAATATTATAAAATGATTTTTAAAACTGAAATCAGCTCAATCAGACTACCACGAAGGTTAAATCAATTTTGTACGTCGTATCGCGTACTGATACATTGATACGTACACCGGGGATCAGAGGGTTACAGTAAAAGATAAGATGACCTTTGTGTCTCTCACACAGGTGAGACCCGTGTCTCACAGGGTTGAACTCAGACGCGGGACTGAGGTCCGCGTTATAGAGAAAATGTTGATGGGATATTTATATTTGTTGGCCCAAAGGCCTATTACTCTAGTTTTGATGGTGATCAACTCATGTAGTTATGGTACTAATGATCTTGTGTTTATTTAGTCTCAGATTTGTGATCAAGATCTTAGTAGGTGTGTAGCTTCAACAAAAGATTTAAAGTCAAAATTTCGAGCTAGCACAGTTTGATCAAGAGCCTGTGCATCTAGACCACATCAAGTACTCAAGAGGAGTCTAGCTCGTTGGATCAAGTTTGAACCAAGTCAAGAAGATGAGAAGACTTCAAGTGAAGACTTCAAGATCAAGACTTGAGTCTAGATTTGTTTTTATAAGATTTTGTTTTTAGATTAAAATGTAAAGATGTACTTATTATGTGTATAAAGATGTATTTGATGTACCCTTTCTTGTCTCCGCTATAGCATAGGGCTATACCGAGTCGAATCTCAGGGAGAGCTCGCGATGGAAGCTTTACGTGTGGTAGTGAAGTGAACAAACGAGTATTCTTCTCTTGCTTATAAACTTAGTGAATCAAATGCAAAAGAAACTAAAAGGAAGGATGGCTATGTTCATGGTGGAAAAGTCGGGAAAAGAAATCAAGAAGAGGATTTGGTATTCACAAGAAAAGAAATGAAACTTAAAGAAGAATCAATCCATGACTAGCTTACCTTGCTAGCTTGCCAAGACTTACTAGACTCCTTGATAGCGAATGCGTGCCTAATGTTGTCACTCCATCGGCGTAGGATTCGTCTCGCGTGTTGACCTAATTACTTTCTCACTTGCAAGATGGTGGTTTAACCATCGGAGAAGAGAAGATCATACAACTTGCAAGATTAACAAAGGCAATCACCCATGAGTTAGTGAAGTAAGCTAAGCTAGTGGTAAACTAGTACATGGAGAAGGAATTAGCTACAACAAGCCATAACAAAAGCAAAACAAGCTTGAAGTAAATTGCAAGAAGTAAACAAAGCAATAAAGAAAGCAATTAAAGAAAGCACATAGAACTAGAACCAAGCTTCAAGTAGAGGAAGGAGGATGGATCAATCCTTGTTGCTTCAAGTGTCACTCTTGATTACACAAGCTCTCTCCCTCACAATCACTCTCTTTTACATTGAATTCTAGGGAAGAGAAGATCATAGAGAGCTACAAACCCTAAACAAAAACTAACAAAATTACAAGCTTTACACTAATCTCTCTCTCTTCTCTGATCAGTTTTTCTCGCAGGTGAAGGTCACATATTTATAGCACCCAGGTGAAGCTTCGAGAGAGTAGTTTGTTGCCACGAAATCCGGGATCTCAACGGCCTAGATCTGCCGCGGATTGCCGCGGGATCGCCGCGAGATCTGGGCCGTTGAGCCCAGATTTTCTGGTGAGATCTTCTTGTTAGGTTGTTAGCCACGTGGACTACTTGGATTCTCCAATTGGCGCGCGGATCTCTCTAGATCTGGATTTGAATTTGGCTTTATCTTAATCATGGATTAATCACTTAATTAGTGTTAATTAAGTGATTATTTGGATATCTCTCCATTAAGTGTGTACCTGCAAATATGTAGAGAAGAGGAGTGAAAATAACATATTTATTTGTAATATGCATGGGAGTTATGATGTAAAATATGCAATATTGGATACTAATCACACCCCCACACTTATTCTTTTGCTCGTCCCGAGCAAAACAAAGAAAAAGAAAATCTATACTACCAGTTTATTACACCACTTTCGCAGGTGACGCGATTGCACTGAGCATGTGCAACAAGCCGTTAAACCTCTAGGTTACCCTAGAGGAGGAGTGTTGTCTCCTGAGGGTTTTCAGCGGATTACACCCACAAAATCCATAAAGAAAAGAAGACAAATGTTAGTATTTTGAAAACGCATTTTGAATAAGAGACAAGTTTACGAACTATTTTTGCAAAAATATAAGTGATCCTAGGTCATAAGTCCACCTATAATCATTCTTCCTTAAACTTAGTATCCATGCAAGATTTTGTTTTTAATTAAGGTAAGAGTTCAAAATTGGATTGAATATTTTATCTTTCATAAAACCTAGATAGTATGCACACCGTGTAAGTGAAAATTTCCTGGGATTTCAACTCCAATCATAAAGCCATTTATTTATTTATATATACTTTTTTTTTATGCTTTTTCTTCCCTTAGTTTAGGCTTTCTAGTCTACCCTTGTAACGAGCCTTTAACCGATGACTCCCAAACCAGACGGTCTTAGGGCACCAGATGAGAAAACATCCCTCGGGTTTAAGGTCTCGAGTAGAAAAGGCCACGAAACTAAAGGGGATTATTTATTATCACCGTTAGGCGTGAATAATCATGCTTCTTGAGGCATAATTATCCAGCTTAATAAGTGAGATCACCGTTAGGCGTGAGTAACCATGCTTCTTGAGGCATAGTTATCCAGCTTAATAAGTGATCTTTTATTTATATATATATATATTTTTTTTTCTTTATTTATATGGCATTTTTGGTCTTTGTCTCCATTCCAAGAAATGTGTAAGTGTAAAGTGCATATTATCTAAGGCAAAAAATTCAAGATAAGAATATCTCACCAATTTTACTTACTTAGCCTATAATTTCAAACAAGATCTATTACTTCAACTATGTTTAAGATGTCATAATTAAGGCTTTCTTAATTTCTAAGATACATCTTAATTTTCTTAAAAATAGAACAAAACTTTGTCTCTTATTTCAAAAAGTTTTTATTTTTTTTTATTTTTATTTTTTATTTATTAAAAGAAGTGTAAAGAAAGAAAATCTAAGAAAATCTAAAAAAAAACTCTAAAAGAAGTGTAAAAGAAAGAAATTCTAAAAACTCTAAGTTAGTAAACCCTCCCCCACACTTATTTCATGCATTGTCCTCAATGCATTATGATATATGTATGCATGAAATAAAATGGAAAGGGAAGGAACAAATTACCTTAAGGTGGTGGTTCCGGTGGTGGTCGGATTGGTCCACGAAACATGGCCCAATCATCTTTTCTTTGGGTTTTCAGGAACCCACCAGAAATCTCAATAATATGACCCACAAAAATGATGTGTGTATTTAAGATTATTATGTACATGCCCCCATCTAATTTCCAAATTCTTAAAATAATTTCTGAGTTAAATTTATCAAGGTCCTTGTCCCAGAATGGATTATGAAATGATAGAATGGTCGACTTGGACTCGGAATGAACAGGAACTAACACCGACTCAGGGAAGTGAATTAAGTCAAGTGATGGTGCAGGAGTCGAAGTGAGTTCAAAAATTGGGTCCAAGTCAAGAAATGAAAACTCAAGTCCACAATCAGTGTCCAATAATGGAATGTGACTTTCTAAAAGTGATATCTCTTTACTTCCAATTTTAAGAAATTCAAGCTCATCACCGTACAATTCTTCAAAACTTAAGTCAACATCTTCCTTAATAATTGTACAATCAGTTTCAGAAATAAAGAGATCGAGAAAATCAAGGTCACATTTCTCATTGAGTTTGTCCTAGTCTAAATGCAATGCGACACGTACCTTGCCTCCCGCACTCTTCAACAGTAAATGTAAAGTAATTGAAAGACACGTGCCTATAATGCAAGATGTCTAAACAATTTTTATCAATTTACACCAAATCTTTTACTGTTGATTAGCAAATATTAGGTGAAGAATACAAGATTTCAGATATATGAGCAGCAGTATTTTGCAGAGATCAAAGCCCTGCAGAAAACAGATTAGTAGTGAACTCCAAAGTGCCGCGTTTCCACGGCAAAATGCCGCGGCTACGCGGCAATTTGGAGGGATCCTGGGCTCTGCTTTCGAGAGCAGAGGCCCAGGTCCACTTATATGATTCTGCACTGCAAGATTTTCTGTATCTTCAACCTGTACCTGCAACAGAGAAGAAGTATCGTTTAGTTTCTCACTTTTAAAGATACCGTTGCTCTCCCCGGCAACGGCGCCAAAATTTGATTGGTAGAAAACAAGGTACAAGATGTTATTGCACAAGAATCAGGTATTAAAGAGATGGTTTATGGTTAGAATTCACCTTTGATCTTGTTCACTTCGAATATGTGATTATTATACCTTGTTCCAATCTTCCGCTATAGCATAAAGCTATACCGAGTCGAACCACAAGGAGAGCTAGCGTAGAAGCGTTACGATACTCGTGAGAAAAAGAAAACGAGAATTCTTCTCTTGCTTAAAAGAATGAATAAAACACAAAGAAAGGAATTAAAGAGTGTATGGATATGTTCATGGTGGTAAGTGAAAAAGATATCAAGAAGAGGTTTGTTGTATTCACACTAAAAGAAAAGAAAACTTTAGAAAACTTGAATGAAAGAAAACCATGACTAGCTAACCTTAACTACCTTGCTAAAGACTTACTAAACTCCGTGATAGTGATGCATGCCTCATGTTGATTCATTGGCATGGATATGTCTTGCTTGTTGGTCTAATTACTTTCTCACTTGGATGATGGGGATTCATTCTAGACTTGTCTTGTAGCCTCCATAGATGGTCATCGGCCTACAAATTAGACTTTCAATAATGGAAACAAAAGAGCTACACTCAAGGGATGCTAATGAATAGGCATACAACATTCAAGAATCGACATGATGAAGTTGTACAACAAATAGCATATTGGTGATCCATCTCCATGTTCCATCAAGGCACTAGTTCAAAGACTAGGCTCCAAGTGAGGCACACATGAATCATATGGAGAATTACAACAAGATACTTGCCAAGAAATGAAAAGAAACCCATCGGAGAAGAGAAAACCATACAAATTGCAAGATGAAGTAAAGCAATCACCCATGAGTTAGAAGTTAGCAAGGTAGTGGTTAGCTAGTACATGGAGAAAGAATTAGCTACACATCATTATAAAAGAAAAGCTAAACATGAATTAAATTGCAAGAAAGTAAACAAAGCAAGTAAGGAAAGAAATCAAACTAGAATCAAGCTCAAGTAGAGAAGTAGAGAATGGATCAATCCTTGTATAGCTCCAAGTTGTCACTCCTTGATGATACAAGCTCTCTCTCTCATACAACTCTCTCTTGCAATGAAATCTAGGGAGAAGAAGATCATAGAGAGCTACAAACCCTAAACAAAAACTAACAAAATACAAAACTTTGAACTAATCTCTCTCTCTTCTCTGATCAGTTTCTGTACGCAGGTCCAAGTGAGGTATTTATAGGCCCAAGAGAGAATCTTCGAGATCAAGTTTGTTGCCACAAAATCTGGGATCTCAACGGCCTAGATCTGCCGCGCCCTTGCCGCGGATCGCGGCAAGATCTGGGCCGTTGAGCCCAGATTTTCTGGTGAGATCTTCTTGTTAGGTTGTTAGCCACGTGGACTACTTGGATTCTCCAATTGGCGCGCGGATCTCTCTAGATCTGGATTTGAATTTGGCTTTATCTTAATCATGGATTAATCACTTAATTAGTGTTAATTAAGTGATTATTTGGATATCTCTCCTTTAAGTGTGTACCTGCAAATATGTAGAGAAAAGGAGTAAAAATCACATATTTATTTGTAATATGCATGGGAGTTATGATGTAAAATATGCAATATTGGATACTAATCACACCCCCACACTTATTCTTTTGCTCGTCCCGAGCAAAACAAAGAAAAAGAAAAGAAAAATCTAAACTACCAGTTTATTGCACCACTTTCGCAGGTGACGCGATTGCACTGAGCACGTGCAACAAGCCGTTAAACCTCTAGGTTACCCTAGAGGAGGAGTGTTGTCTCCTGAGGGTTTTCAGCGGATTACACCACAAAAATCCATAAAGAAAAGAAGACAAATGTTAGTATTTTGAAAACGCATTTTGAATAAGAGACATGTTTACGAACTATTTTTGCAAAAATATAAGTGATCCTAGGTCATAAGTCCACCTATAATCATTCTTCCTTGAGCTTAGTATCCATGCAAGATCTTGTTTTTAATTAAGGTAAGAATTCAAAATTGGATTGAATATTTTATCTTTCATAAAACCTAGATAATATGCACACCGTGTAAGTGAAAATTTCCTGAGATTTCAACTCCAACCATAAAGCCATTTATTTATATATATATATATATATATATATTTTTATGCTTTTTTCTTCCCTTAGTTTAGGCTTTCTAGTCTACCCTTGTAACGAGCCTTTAACCGTTGACTCCCAAACCAGACGGTCTTAGGGCACCAGATGAGAAAACATCCCTCGGGTTTAAGGTCTCGAGTAGAAAAGGCCACGAAACTAAAGGGGATTATTTTTTATCACCGTTAGGCGTGAATAATCATGCTTCTTGAGGCATAATTATCCAGCTTAATAAGTGAGATCACCGTTAGGCGTGAGTAACCATGCTTCTTGAGGCATAGTTATCCAGCTTAATAAGTGATCTTTTATTTATATATCTATTTTTTTTTTTTTTTTCTTTATTTATATGGCATTTTTGGTCTTTGTCTCCATCCCAAGAAATGTGTAAGTGTAAAGTGCATATTTATCTAAGGTAAAAATTCAAGATAAAAATATCTCACCAATTTTACTTACTTAGTCTATAATTTCAAACAAGATCTATTACTTCAACTATGTTTAAGATGTCATAATTAAGGCTTTCTTAATTTCTAAGATACATCTTAATTTCTTAAAAATAGATCAAAACTTTGTCTCTTTTTTCAAAAAGTTTTATTTTTTTATTTTTTTTATTTATTATTATTATTATTTATTAAAGAAAATCTAAAAACTCTAAAAGAAGTGTAAAAGAAAGAAAATCTAAAAACTCTATGTTAGTAAACCCTCCCCCACACTTATTTCATGCATTGTCCTCAATGCATCATGATATATGTATGCATGAAACAGAATGGAAGAGGAAGGAATTATTTACAAGGAATATACAAGTGTAACTCTTACCTGGGCTTTTGGTCGCTTCCCTCTGGCCCGTTTCCCATCGTTCCAATGTGTTCTCTTTCTTGAGCTCCATTGGAAACGGTCTGAATTATTCTAACCCTAGGTGTTTCCAGTTTCAATTGATTGTTATTATCATTCACACTCATTCCACCACATCGTTCACAAACAAAGTCCTTATCACCACTCTCACTCAGAATCTCATCACTTCCAATTTTAAGAAATTTTAACTCTTCTCCATATAATTCTTCAAAACTCAAATCAACATCCGGAAGTGGACAATTAGCTAACTTACCCCGAGTTGACTCATCTAAACACATGATCTCATCAGCAAACAAGTCTTCAAAAGATATATCAATTGGAGGTTCTAATACACTCTTAGTGGCTTATTGAAAGTGAAAATATCCAAATCAACTTTCCCCGTTTGAAAGGGTACTCGGATAAGAGAATCACAAGATTGTGACTCATCTTTGGGATCTTCACTTTCCTCCTCACAATTGTTATTAATGAAGCTAACCTCAAATGTTTGATCTTTTATTTTATGAGGCTGTGTGTGAAAGACATTGTGTTCATGTGTCATGTTACCAAAAGTCAACCTCATTGATCCATTCCGGCAATTAATGATTGCATTTGCAGTAGCCAGGAATGGTCGTCCCAGAATGACAGGAATTTGTGCCCTTTGATTGGAATTTGACACTGGTTTTGTTTCAAGGACAACAAAGTCAACAGGATAAAAGAATTCTCCAACTTTGACAAGGACATCTTGAATTATCCCCTTGGGTTTAGTAACAGAGCGGTCAGCCAATTGGATGGTCATTTGGGTCGGGAGGAGATCACCTAACCCCAATTGTTGGTATACAGAGAAAGGTAGGAGATTAATGCTGGCCCCCAAATCAAGAAGTGCCCTATTTATTGTAGTCTGTCCTATGATGCATGAAATGGTGGGGCTCCCTGGGTCTTTGTATTTAACAGGAATTGGACCAGTGAGCAACTCATTAATGGATGATGCAAGGAAGACTTTTTTAGGGACTTGGGTCTTCCTCTTCTTGGTGCACATTTCCTTCAAAAATTTGGCATATGATGGCACTTGTTGAATGGCATCAAGAAGAGGGACATTGATTTGGACCTTATTGAATGTTTCTTTTATTTTCTCCATGTGAGCATTTGACTTGTTATTTAGAAGCCTATTTGGATATGGTACTCTAGGCTTATAAGGTTGCTCATCTACCTTTTCTTTCCCCTTGGCCTTGGAAGTGGATGGCTCTGAACTAGAGGATGGTTTGTCAAAAGTTGTTGTATTGGGACATGAGGTGTTGGTTTTGGTACTGGATGAGATTGTGAACTAGAAACCTTATTGTCAACTTGTTTACCAGATCTCAGGGTATGAATGGCATGACAGTGACTGGGTCCTGAATCTTCAACTTTGGGATTTAGCAATGGCTGATTTGGGAACAAATTTCTTTGATTCTCAGCCAATTGCCCAATTTGGACCTTCATTTCATTCAACTCCTGCTGCTGGTTTTTTGTTAAGGTTTCTATTATTTGTTTCAACTCAGATATTTCGGAATATTTTGGGGTGGATGTTGAGGATATGGAGATTGGAATTGTGATTGGTAGAATGGTGGAGGATTCTGATAAGACTGATATGACTGTGGTGGACTTTGAGATGTATGAACATACAGTGAATTCTGATCGAAACTGGATGGATGAAACTGAGCATTGTATGGATATGGAAGTGGTAGCATATGATGCTCAGGACCAGACTGACTCCATAAAGAATTTGGATGGTTCTGCCATCCTGAATTGTAAGTGTTGGAGTATGGATGATGATTGGGTCTGGTCAATACTGCATTCATTTTCTCCTGATATGAGTGGAGCTGAGATAATGGACACTCCTCAACAACATGGCTAAGGTCATGACAGTTGGTGCAACCTGGTCTAATCAAAGGCAATGGGTTGACCTGGTTGACTACAGAATTCCCTTTTGACTCAAGCAACTCTATCCTCTTCATTAATTGTGTGATCTTGGTTTCTGCAGCTAGAGAGGATTCTATGGATTGTGTACCAGTTCTGGAAGTGGTGGGAGTCGATCTATTAGGGCATGACTCCCACTGAATGGTTTTCTCAGCTAGGGTTTCAAGAGATCCCACCCCTGATGTTCATCTTTCTTCAAAAATTCCCCCTGGCACATGGATTCTAAAAGGGTTTTTGTTTGGTAATCTAATCCATCATAGATAATCTGGCATAGACGCCATTTCTCTATGCCGTGATGGGGACACAGGGCAAGAAGGTCTTTGAAACGCTCAAGATACTTCCAGAAAGGTTCATTTGTTTCCTGCTTGAATTGCATTATGTTCTTTCTCATGAGGGCTGTTTTGTGGATAGGATAGAATTTCTTAAGAAAGACTTTAACAAAATCCTCCCATAAAGATATGGAACTGACAGGAAGATTATAAAGCCATTTCTTAGCTAAATCCTTAAGTGCAAACGGTATAAACCGTAACCTAACAGCATCCTCAGACAGTTGGGAAATTCTCATCATTTGACATACCTCTTCAAACTCACGAATAAAGAGGTACGCATCCTCAGACTCTAAACCATGGAAGTGGGAAGTGTACTAATGAATTGTGGTTTCAGCTCGAAGTGATTTCCATTTGGCTCGGGGAGAAGAATGCATGAAGGAATGGAGGTGCGAATCGGATAAAATCGATCCTGAAGTGAGACGTTGTTGGTCATGATGTGAAGTGGATGTGTAAGTGCAAGTGTAGAATTAGGATCACAAAACCACTATCGTATATACAATCACAAACAACGTGCACCGATCACACCAGCGAAAAAGAAAAATAACAAACAACAAAAGAAAAAATCAATCCAAGCTTGTCTAGAGTTTCTGGTCCTAGATGACTCCTAAATAGACTGTCCACAGGAGGTTTGGTGTAGACTCTGACTATAAGCAAATCAGCCAGGGAAGGGTAAGGTTGGTGGAGGTTTTCCGTCTGAAGACGTTCCTTAATTAAGTAACCAGCAACCTTCGGGCTTTCGGCCCTCAACCCCTTTCCTAGACACTGATTTTACAGAAGTCAATTTTCCAACACTTTTCCCCCTTAGGAAAATCTCCTAATGAGTCCGAGATGTCCCTAGGGCCAACGTCTATCAAATTTTATTTACAAGCTTGGGATTGTGAGTGCTGGGATAGTGGTTTGCGGGCTAAGGATAGAATAGTTGGTGGATTGCTCAAGTATATCATATACACACACTCTCTTGTTTTTGATAAGTTTTCAAAAAAGAATTTCTATTTTAGAAAAATACAAAAGAGTTTTCATTTTGACAAAATACCGGTTTGATTTTTGGACTTCATATATACATGTGTTTTTAACCAAAACTATTTTAGAGCTAATGATAAAAACATAGATATTTCACCATGTATGTGTAGTGGATCATATTCATATACTCTATGCTTTCAAAGTGTTTAAAATATCTTGTTTTTGTATTTGGAGAAGTTTTGGAAAAATCAATTTTGGAAAAATACAGTTTTCGTTTTTAGCCAAAATTTTCAAGTTACAAAAATAGTTCAAATATTTGTAATATATCTTGATTTTGCTCAAGCATGTTTGATTATCAAAGTATAATGTTAAAACTATTTTTGTAGATTTTTCATAATTTTATGGGATTTTATTTATGCTAAAAAGTCAACATTTTTATCCCTATAATTTGTCTGGTCTGGCTTCTGCCGGTCGACCGGACCGGTCGACCGAGCTTGAAGTCGGTATACCAGGACGGTCGACCGACGTGCACAGACGTGCACGCCAGTTCTGGCTAGAGGGCCGGTCGACCGACCCCGGTCGACCGCAGAGAGCTTCTGCTCTCTGGAAAGCCCCGGTCGACTGGGCCGGTCGACCAGCAGAGAACTTTGTTCTCTGTTCCAGACAGCGGTTGACCGGGCCAATCGACCGACGCCCCAACGGTCAGATTTCTGACCGTTGGCGGTTCGACCGCCAGCCGTCTGGGCTGAAAAAATGCCAATGGCTAGTTTTTTCTAGCCCTATATAAAGAGGGCTTTTGGGGCTGTTTTCTCTAAGATTTTCAAGTAGATTTTGCACCAGTTTTCCTACTCTATTAAGAGGTTTTCTCCACTTGTTTTAGAGCCCATATTTCCAATTAAAAGGAGTTTATCAAGAGTGATTTCAAAGTGATTTTCTTGAGTTTTCCTCCACCATTTCAATCCTAGTTTTCTCACACAAACACTTGAGCTATCCATTGCTATATCTACCTATAGGGATATTTGTTGTGAGAGGATTTTAGGTGATCAAAAATGTTGTGATCACCAAAGTTCCATCTTTGCTTTGAGGAGGCGGACGAGTGTGTTCGCGGTGTTTTCGAGTTCGTGTGTGAACTCGGTGCTTGAGGTGCGGCTCAGCGAGCTAGTGGGCTTGCGATGTGTACGGGACTAGAGAGTCCAAGAGTTCTAGTGGAACTCCTTGTAGGTGTTGCGGTAGCGAGTGATCCGGTGGGATCGATTTAATGGAAATCCTTCATAGTGTTGAAGGCGGGGACGTAGAGCAAGTGTGCTCGAACCTCGAAACAAATCTCCCGTGTTTGCGATTGCTTACTCTATCTCTTACTTGTTTATATCTTGCATGCTTATAGTGTGTTTATCTTCATATGCTTGATATACATGTGTGCTTAATTATTATATGCTTGGGGATTGTTTGCTAACACTTGTATTCAACCAAGAGAGCAACGCGGCACCTCAACTCTTATTTAGAGGAATCTTAAGGAGTTAGTCCAGAGCCCTTCACGGGAAATTTGGCTACACTCTTATGTTATACGTGGTGTTTAGTTTAATAAGTTTTTAATTCCGCATTAATTGACCATTAGATTAACTATCACCTATTCACCCCCTTCTAGGTGACTTACAGTTGATATCAGAGCCAAGTGCTTTTGATTTGGGTCTTACAACCTAGAGTTAAAAATTCTCATTTATAGCTAATCATAATATTTGTACACACATACCATGGACTTCATGACACCTCCCACTTTTGACATCCTTAACATCCAAACTTGGAAGGTTAAGATGTCCTTATTCCTCAAAGCCCTAGGTATTAATGTTTATTTTGTCACTATTAAAGATTCATATGTTTAAATGAAAAAAATATTGAGGCTAATGCAAAAGCCCTACATGCTTTAAAATCAACCCTAAATGATGGTTACTTATTTAAGGTTGCTAACATTGATTCGGCTTTTATAGTGTGGAACACCTTGATATCCCTTGGCGAAAAAAAACAATATTATGCAGGGAGCGACTCGGATGTTGGAAGTGACACATCCAACGTATGCTACATGGTCCAAGGGGATAACCCCCTTGAGGTAACTACCGAATCCGAGGTAGTAGAGGATGTTGAAATGCCATATAATGAACTAGCATCATTTTGTCAACAACTCTTAGAAAAATATGAATTGCTTAAGAAAGATAATAAGAATTTGAAAAAAATTTGATTGCATGTTAAAAGAAAAAGATTCTTTACAAGATAAATTGGAATGTTTTTCAAAAGAAAATGAAGTTTTGAAAATGAGAATGTTTCCTTGATGTCTAAATTAAATGATTTTTGTGAAGGGAACACTAATTTGAAAAATAAAATTATTTTGGTGGAAAAACAAAAAAAAGTTGCTTGCATGAAAACACATCTTTAAAAAGAAAAATTGTAGAAAAGAAAAAATAAATGTTTCTAAAAGAAAAAAGACTATTGATCATGCTCTTCTTGCCATAACAATTGATAAAAATGAAGTTAAATTTTTGAAAAATAAAATTGATTGTTTGAGCTCAACTTTGAGCAAATGTGCTTTTAATCATTCTAGATTGGAGTCTTTGTTTTCTAAGAAACAAAATTCACATATTCATGCACATCATTTACATCATGCATATGCACATTTTGCACGCCATGACCACACCCACACTCATATGCATCCTAGAGTGTACAAATGTATACATTGTGGCTGCAAAGGTCATTTAGCAAAATTTTTTTATGATAAGATAAATGCTTTAAATTTTGCTAATAAAAAAAATGTTTGAGTTCCTTACAAAGCTAACCCTCAAGGACCCAAAAGAAAATGGGTACCAAAATTCCCACCTTGTATTTTGATGTAGGTGCGGGCTCTCACAAAACGTGAGAGGGATGGTGCCTTGGTAGTGGATGCATGGACTTGATGAACACACATATTTGATGCACCGCTATCAAGGAGTTTTGGTGGGACAACCACCATGTTTTGGAGATTTAGAGTATAGTTCTTTGGTTGGTAACTATCTCTAAACTCCTAATTTATTTACATGCTTGTTCATATATGATATTTTTAGCATGTTCATGTTTTATTTATTTTGTGCTTCATGTGGTAAATGCTAGTTTAAATGTAGTTTTTATTAAAACTTGGATATATACATGTACAAGTAATGAGCAACAAATTGATTCATATATGTTTGCACTTCAATGTTCATCTGTACTCACTATATGCACATGTATAGCCTAGTTTGATGATTCCCTCATTTACACTTATTTTGCCAATTTTCATGTTTTTACTTCATGTGTATGCATTTTTATTCAAATCTAATAAATATACATATATGCCCTGAAAATGCTCTGATATCAATTGTAGGTTCACCTAGAGGGGGGTGAATAGGTGATGGCTACTCTAGTGGTCACTAAATGCCAAATAATGCGGAAGTGTCAACTATGATGACCAAACTAAACACTATGTATAACACTAGAGTGTTGCCGAATTCCCCGTGAAGGGCTCTGGACAAACTCCTCTAGATTCCCCTTGAATGGGCTGAGGTGCCGCATTGGCTCTCTTGGTTGAATACAAGTGTTAGCAAACAATCCCACACAAGTATATACAATATGAGCACAAATGAATATATCAAGCATATAAAGATAGACAAGAAGAGTATGCAAGATATAAAGGAGATAGAGAGAGAGAGAGTGAGTGAGCAATCGCAAACACAAGGGATTTGTTTCGAGGTTCGAGCATACTTGCTCTACATCCCCGCCTTCGACACACGAAGGATTTCAACTATAATCGATCCCACCGGATCACTCGGTGTCGCAACACCTACAACTCTCGGACTCTCTAGCCCGTACACACGCAAGCCCACCGGCTCGCCGAGGCCGCACCTCAAATAAGGAGTTCGCACCCGAACCCGAAACACCGAGTCCACACTAGGACCCAAAATAATGCGAACACAACCGTCCGCCTTCTCAAAGAACAAAGATGAACTTTGGTGATCACAACTCTTGATCACCTAAAATCCTCTTACAAAAACACTCCTATAGAATGAATAGCTCAATGGGTTGCTCAAGTGTTTGTGAGAAAAACAAGGATGGAGATAGTGGAGGAAAACTCAAAGAATCTCTTTTAAACACACTCTTTATAAACTCTCCTTTTTGATAGGAAATATTTGCTCTCAAATTTGTGGAGAAAAAACCTCTGAAAAGGATTGAAAAAACTGGCTCAAAAATACTCTCCAAATCTTGTAGAAAACAATGACCAAACCCCCAAATTTATAGAGTCTGAAAAACTAGCTGTTGGGGTTCTGTCAGGCCTAACGGTCGACCGTCCGGTCGGCCGACCAACGGTCATATTTCAGACCGTTTGAGCCATCGGTCGACCGGGCGGTCGACCGAACCAGGATACAGAGAGCAATCTCTCTGTCCGGTCGACCGCACGGTCGGCCGGCCTTTCCAGAGAGCAGAGCTCTCTGGACGGTCGACCGGGTCGGTCGGTCGGCCATCCTGCAGAACTGGCGTGCACGTCTGTGCACGTCGGTCGACCGGGTCAGTCGACTTGGTCAGTCGACTAGTCGACTTGCTAAAGCCAGAAACAGAAAAACTGGGATTTAAAACTTGGTCTTTTTGATTGAAATAAAATCCTATAAAATACTTAAAAATCTACAAAAATAGTTTTACCAATATACTTTGATAAACAAACATGCTTGCCCCAAATCAAGGCATGTTATAAATGATTTGGACTATTTTTGTAATATGAAAATATTGGCTCAAATGAAAACTTGTATTTTCCAAAAACTTGTTTTTCCAAAACTCCTTTAAATACAAAAACTAGATATTTTGAACTCATTAAAGCATAGTGTATATGGATATGATCCACTACACAAATAAGATGAAATATCTAAGTTCTTGACATTAAGCTCTAAACATGGTTTTGGTTAAAAGATATGTATATAAGGAATTCCAAAAACCAAGGTATTTTTTCAAAGTAAAAATTCTTTTCTAAAAACTAAAAATCTTTTATGAAAATATATCTATCAAAAGAGTGTGTGTAAATGTACTTGAGCAATCCACCAACTACTCTATCCTTTACATTTTAACTAAAATAAAATCTTCTAAAAACTAAATCTTATACCTAGACACAAGTCTTGATCTTCTTGAAGTCTTCACTTGAAGCCTTCTCATCTTCTTGACTTGGTCCAAACACGATCCAATGGCTCTTGGATCACACCGTGCTAGCTCCAAAACTTGACTTTAAATCTTTATTGAAGCTATGCACCTACTAAGATCTTAATCATAATTCTGTCACTAATTAAACACAAGATCATTAGTAAACATAACTACATGAGTTGATCATCATCAAAACTAGAGTGATGGGCCTTTGGGCCAACAATCTCCCCCTTTTGATGATGACAAAACTCGTGAAGTTATATATGCATGGATTAAAGTAAAGCTCCAAAGAAGCTCCCCCTTAACTCATGCATACCAAATAAACAAAATAAATATGCAATGAGGAACAAAAACATGTATGCAAATATAGGAGTAAACATGCTAATCAAGCATAAAACAAAATCACAAAATCTTTTTCTCCTATTTGCAAAACAAAATATATATGCATAAACACAAATCTTAATCCCCCTTAAGCAAGGAAAAATAAATACTTCTCCCCCTTAAGTAAGGAAAACATGCATATATCTCAAATACTTCTCCCCTTTTTGCCAATCATCAACAAAGGGGTTAAAGTAAAAACAAAATCATATATATATAAGAAATTTTAACTCAAGCACAAATAACTCATATATATGTATGAAAAATGAGTATACCAAATGAAATTGATACATACATATATAAGAAACAACATATGAGTATATACGAAAATAGAGTCAAATTGATACCAATTGAAACGATTCAATGATACAAATTGAAAATAACAATGTAAATCATATATATGACTCATAACCTATACCTCCCAATCTAGTTCAAGATTAAAATGTTTTTCACATGAAGCATACATGAACATGATCTCCCATCCATCCGCCCATAAAGTGTAGAGTTTCAAAAATAAATTTGAAAATATTTTAGCATTGAAAATCACTACCAAATGAGGAACAATAACTAGTTAAAATAATTTTTAAAAAACTAGTTAAAGATCCTTCAAAACATGAAATCAAAGCATATGTATTTCATGAATCATACCAAATACAAGAATTGACACTCGATCTATGAAGCTCAAAAATATGTTCATGAATCAAAATCATGACAAAGAAATAAAGTGTGAGTGTTCAAAAATCAAGTAAATGGCATTTTCATGAAATAGACATTGAAGCTCAAAAAGTGTGAGTATCATTTTTTTTTTCATTTTTATCAACAAACATGAAAATTCATTTTTATCAAACAAACATTGAGGTGCGGCCTCGGCGAGCCGGTGGGCTTGCGGTGTGTACGGGACTAGAGAGTCCGAGGGTTTGTGGTGTTGCGGCACCGAGGAGTGATCCATTGGGATCAAGCATAGTGGAAATCCTTCGAGTGTCGAAGGCGGGGATGTAGAGCAAATGTGCTCGAACCTCGAAACAAATCCCTTGTGTTTGCGATTGCTCACTCTCTATCTCTCTCTCTTTGTCTCTTGTCTATATCTTGCATTCAATTATTGTATTTATATTTATATTCTTGATATACTTGTTTGCTTATTGTTATACATACTTGGGTTTGTTTGCTAACACTTGTATTTAACCAAGAGAGCCAACGCGGCACCTCAACCCTTATCTAGGGGAATCTAGAGGAGTTTGTCTAGAGCCCTTCACAGGGAATTCGGCAACACTCTTGTGTTATACGTGGTGTTTAGTGTAAGAGTTTTGTTTAGGTCATAATAGTTTTTAATTCCGCATCATTTGTCATTAAGTAACCATTAGATTAGCCATCACCTATTCACCCCCCCTCTAGGTGAACTGGCTTTAAGAGAGAGACGGCAGCAGTCTCTAATCGAAAGGGAAAGATCCCTACCGGCGATTGGTCGTTCGATGACCGGAGGAGGAGAAGGACCCTTCGCTGCAGAAGTTGTCACTTCTTTTCCCACTCGTCTCTTGGGAGCCATTGAAGAACAATGCAAGTTCTTGAAGAAGAAGAAGAAAAGAGTGAAGTGCTCTGTAAATTTCAAAGAGAAGTGATGCCTTCTCTCTCAGCCCGATGAGGCTTTTATAGACTAATGATCGCCTGAAACGACGCCTCGAAAACAGTAAAAGCTGTCGTTTCAAATTAATTTGAAACGGCACCTAAAGCGCCTTCCCGAGAAGCGCTGATTCAGCCCCACTAAGGGCTAACTTCGCCACGAGTCAAATGCGGACTTCGCACGATGCATCAATAACTTCGCCGAAAGGATTGCCTTAGCCTCGCTGAAGGCACAGCCCGAACTTCGTGGGAAACTCATACTAGCTTTTCTGGAAGCTCATTCCTGATTCAAAAAGGATCCTGTCTTTAACTTCGCGTGAAGTCTAGCTCCGCCGGACTAATTCAAGCATTCTCAAATCAAAAAGAAGGCATAGCAAAATCAGATAAGTAGAAATAAATCTTTATTGATTTAAAAGGAAAGGTGCATTGATGCTACTACATCAAGGTTGTGTTCATACAATAGAATCATTTTCTCAAAAGGTATACAAGTGGTCTTATCTACTTTCAAGCGAAACCAATTAGACACGAAAGGCCTTCCTCCTGCACAAGGCCGTAAGCCTTCGCACAAGAACAGATGGTGCCACCAGGACAGATTGTGCCACTAGGAAGTTGAACCTTCCATAATCAAAATTGGCAAAGGACTAATCGCCACCAGCAGGTTGGATCTTCTTTGATGAAAATGGCAATGGGAAGATCCGCGACCTTACAGGTGACGTCCGCTTTCCCGAAATGGATCTTCTCTGATAAGCGGCTACCAGCCTCGCCTCGAAGTGGATCATCTCGGTAAGCGACTGCCAACCTCTTCTGGAACGCACATCGGCTGCCCCAGTTTGTTCCTCCTGCTTAAGATTAAAACTGGAAAAGTAAGAGGTAACTTTTGGTCTCTTTCATCAGAACAAGAGAATAGTGAACATAGCTCACTGCAATACAAACTGAAACAAGTTAGCAGTAATCAAAGGAAAAACTGCAAAAACGCTAAGTCAAATCCTTGGGGCGAAGCAATTTATATCCGATTCAGTTAAGGATTGATTTCAGTGAAAGCAGAGGATAGCCTCGCTTGCACAGTGATGATGGGCTAGCTCAGCATAAGCCAAGTCCTAGCCTCGCCTATATGGCTAAGTCAGACCGATCCTGAGGGACGCAGTCTTGACCCCACCTATATGGAAAGACTGGCTCAACTTTGAAGAGACTTAAGTCCCAAGTTTTGCCTGTGTGGCGAACTTAACAAGCATGCAATTATCTTTCTTTATTCAAGTGATAGCTTCGCTGGGAAGCTGGGCTGAAGCCCTTCTCTGCAAGTCAGCCGGACGTAAGGGAAATCAATCCCTGAGGTAGCTGTTAAAGCTAAGTTAAGGGAGATATACTCCCTAAAAGTTATCAGTTCATTGGTAAAGTCTCTGGATGATCGAGACTTACCGGTTCTTGGCCGGGTAATAACCAGAGTGGGCATCCCCACTAGTTCAGAGATCTGAGTATCTCTCTCAACCAAGAGAAGAGAAGAGAAAAGTAGACCGCTTCTCTTCAGAGGACCTCAAGTGTCCTATTTATAGGTCTCATGGCCTGAGCGCGGCCGCTTCAAGCATGGAAGCGCGAGCGCATTTAAGGCATTATTGAGCCTTAGAAAAGGGAACGGTTTCCCTCGAAACCGTACAAGGAAGAAATGATCTCCCTCATTAAGGTATTTATTAAGCCTGAAAAAAGGGAATATTCTCCCTCGGAAGCGCACAAAGGAGAAGTAACTCCCCTCGATTAATGCAAAAGAGGTTATCATAACCTCGAATAAGGAGCGATCCTTCTCGTAACTGGCCGAAGGCTGTGGCCTCAGGAAAGGAAGATGTTCCAAAGCGAACCTATTCCGGGAAGCCCAAATGCGGAGCTACCAAAACGCAAAGTTACCCAGAATAGCGAATCTACACGATTCTTCGGCGAATTTATCCCAAAGCAGGATTAAAAGCGAAGCTGAACTCAACCACCATGGCGACGTTCGAACTTCACATACCACCGATCAAAGCAATTCAAAGTATTTCGAAGTCTGAGCCATTGCAGACTTTTGAAAACTTTGAAGGGGGTCTTGTTGACACTTAAAAAAGATAAGATTCTTATTGGTCCGAACGATGTCTAAACTTGTTGACATTTACAAAAGACAAGTGACAGATAAGCTGACAACTAGCTCTCACCCATCTCCGAGGGACAAGGAAGCAACTTGGACTCTACTGATCCAGTGAAGCAGACAGTAAGCCGGATTGCCTCTAAACAGACCTCAACAGGTCTAAGATGCTAGCACTTAGCATCGCATGAGCCCAAAGGGATAGCCTCGCTTGAGAGGCTAAGATCACCTAACTTCGCCTTGAAGCCATTCACAGCTCCGTCAGGAAGCTAACTCATAGCTTCGCCGGAAGTGCTCAGCTAACTCCGTAGAGAGTTAACTTCGCTTGAAGCCACACGCAACCGTGCAGAAGGATGTTCGGTAATTTCGCCACAGACGACATCTAGCTCCGCTGAAGAGCTGTCTTCTAACTTCGCCACAGACGATATCTAGCTCCGCAGAAGGGCTATCCTCTGACTTCGTCACATGCACCATCCAGCTCCGCTGTGAGCTCAATGCGGGCAGCGCTGCTGCAGGTCTGCTATGGTCAACCTATTGACCATTTAAATCTCAGGATGAGATCAAATCTGATCGAATCAAGACCAAATCTAATCAAGATCAGATCTGGGATCAAATTTGGCAGTTGATTGTCGTAATCTCTTGACTCTTATAAAACGAGTAAGAGGATCAGGGGAAATCCTCCAACGATATGGAAAGGATCAAAACAGATCAAGAGGTTCAACCGACCTGCTACTTCTAACTTAGCAGAAGCCGATCCTGGCCTCGCAGCAAGGCTACTTTCCAGATTTAAACAGATTTAATTCAATCTGTTTCTATATTTTCAAAGGACAATTATACCCCTGCTCTCCTTATAAATAGCCCACCAGGGGCACAAGGAAAAAAGACCGGTTCCAGAGACCTCTACAGGCGGATTGGACGGAGAGAGAGACGACTTCTTTACAATGTGAAAGGACGCACCGCGCGTACAAATAGAGATCTATTCTCTTGAATTCAGAGACTTTTAGAGAATCACTTCCCTAATCAGGGTACTGATACCCTAATACCTTCCTTCTTCTCAAGGAATCTCCGGAACCAGGCGAGAAGGAATTCCTAAGCGAAGGCAGTTTTTGAGAAGTAACAAGAGGGTTCTACCAACCTTCTGTTCTCCGATTCCCCGAACCAGGCGAGAAGGGAATCTCATCGCTCGCATCGTCAAAGGGACAAAGTGGTCGCGCGCTGACCAGAATCCTATCGGCACACTTCTCCAGAATCTCTGAGGAGATCTACTTGTAATCTTCTGTATTACTTGTAATTTAGCTCCTCAACTTCTCTTTTTTTGTAAGTTTTCCCTTTGCAAATCAATGGAAAACAACATTGTCGCCAAAAATTCAAGGTAAGTATTTGGCCAAAGGAGGTAAGATTTCTTTTAATTTTCTTTCTTTCTTTAATCTTTAGTTTAGATCACCTCTATCACCAAATCTCTATTATGTTTCACTTTCTTTATACAAAATTTTCATCTCCTTTTATCTATCACTTTCACAATTTAACATAACTTATTTTCTTTTTCTTTTCAAGAACTAAAGAAGAACTTTAACCATTTTTTGTAATTTAAAAGAGAACTTGCAAAAAGCTTCTATCACTAGTCCCTCCTTAAGAATCATGACTCGTATAACCACTTGCTATCGCAGTAGCATTGAGTACCTTGTACTACTATAATAAAGTTCTAAAATTCTGTATTTTTATGTGCAGGTTCCAACTCAATCAAATTTTGGCGCCGTTGCCAGGGAGGGATGGTAAGTAACTCTTTTTGTTTACTTTATTAATTAACTTTCTTCTCTGTTCTTGGTATACAAGTTAATAATAAGAAAATTTTTGCTGCAGTGGACATATAAGTGGCCCTGAACTCTGCTTAAGAAAATAGAGCCCAGAAGCCCTCAGATTTGCTGCATTCTTGTGGCAATCTGAGTGAGCTACTAACTTATATTTTTTATAGGTTCACTAAATTGCAAAGTTTAAATATCTATAACTATTTATTTTCTTGTTTCACTCACTGTACATATATTTCTAATTCAACAGTAAAAGGTTGATTGTCAATGCTAATAATGGTTTAGACTTTGCATTTAGGCACGTGTCTATTTCGTTACATTTTCTATTTACTGTTGAAGAGTGCTGGAGCCAAGGTATGTGTGCATAGCATTTAGTATGAGGTTCATTCTTGTATGAAATATTGCTTGAGTGTTACTTTTTCTATATACTTGTACACTATACTAAACTGAATTAAGGGCTTGTCTTATAAACAAAATAAGGTGGGGATGTCATTATTCTCCCTTAGCCCACAAACGTACTCCTCACTTACTAACCCAAGCCTAACTAAAACTGAGTAAACGTTAACTCTAGGGACATCTCAGACTCGTATAGGTGACTGACCTAAGGGAGCAGTTGATTAGAATTTGACACCTGCCAATTCAGTGTCAAAGGTTGGGGATTGATGAGGTGAAACCTGAAGAACAGTGGTTTGGCATAATTAGGCCCGTTGCTTAGGCACGGTGCCTCCCACTAATCTTGCCCCTACCTGACCGATTAACTTGTGGTCAGATTCTGCAATATACCCTCCGTGGACAGTCTAACTAGTTAGGAGTCATTTAAGTCTAAGGTCTACCCTAACATAGATTAGATTTTTTCTTTTTATTTGTTGTTTATTTGTTTATCTTTCGTTGTTTGTTTTTGACATTTCTTATGTGATATGGCTTATAACAATAATTTTTTTCAATTTTAATGATAATCCATATTATACCCCGACCTCTTTTTTGGATATTACCAACCAGGCATATCTAAGTTTAACCAACCAGTGTGCCGGATTGGTTTTATCCAAATCAATACATGTCCCAATACTATGAATAAGACTAGAATAATCATCACTACTTTTCACAGAGTCAATGGGAATACAACTTCTCCGAGTCATATTGTCAACCACCTTACCAACATCGAGTTTCATATACTCCTTCTCCTGAACAACCATTAGAAGAATCAATTGACTGGGAAAAGAGAATGGAAGCTTTAGAAGAGCTTGAGTGACAAATTCAAATTCTAGAAAACTCAAAATCCCGACAAAATTTTTAAATCAAAGATCCTTACTCTATTTTTCAAGAAGAACATACCGACTTAGAAAAGAGTATAAAATCTATGATTCAATTCTAAAGTGATCCTTTAAATGTGATAGAAGCAAGACATAGTCAATTGGAAAACATGTGTAAAAATAAGAAAACTCTCCCTACCCAATCTTTGACTATTCTCGACACTTCTAGTCATATTGATGAAAAAAAGAATCTTGAAATCTTGAAGACTTTGACCAAGATTCAATCTCATCACACAAATTTGAACTTGATCAATTTCAAATCTTAGACAAATTGGCAAGTTTTTCATTCAATAAGATTGAACTTGAATATGAATGTGACCCCGATCCGCAACCTTATGATTCACTTTCCATTTTCAAATCTATGTTGACTCCGATATCATTACCCAATTTGGACCAATTTTCAGAGCCAACATTTATTCCTGTACCCATAGATCTAGAAATTCAATCACCATTTTTGGATAGTCACATTCCATTGTTAAGAAGAGACTGTGAATCTCAGTTCTTTAATTTGGACCCTATTATTGAACCAATCAGACTCTTGAACCTGAAGTTGATTTTCTCGAGTTAGTATTGGTTCCCGAACTTTTCATTTCAGAGCCCAAATCATCCATTCCACAAAATCACATTCTATTGTTGGATCAAGATATTGACCACAATGACTCATTGATGATTTTTCAAGACTGGTCATATGAAGGGAATAACTTTCATGATAGGATCTTTCATGATCCTATTCATATTGGGGACTGTAAATATGTAAATAGAAAAGATGTCAATAAAGGTTAGTTCCGTAAACCACCACATTTTCTTAATTGGGCAGAAACGATTGGCCCAGTCCGACCACCACCGGAACCGCCACATTGAGGTAACAATTGTCCTTCCCTTTCTTCTTTTTCATGCATTTATGAATTAATTAATACATTAAGGACAATGCATGAGATAGGTGTGGGGGAGAATCTAACATAACTTAGGTTTTTCTTTTATTATTAAAAAATTATTAACATTTTCTATACTTTTAAAAACTTTTGAAAATAGAAACAATATTTTGACGTATTTTTTGTAAGAAATTAAGTTAATTTTAAAGAATAGGAGAATCATAATTAAGATTTCTTATACTTGGTCAAAATGAGACTATTTGTTTGATTTCTAGGGTTAAGAAGAAATTTTGAAAAAGTAATTTAGTCTTAATGTTTACCTTGATAAAATATGCATGTTTTATACACTTACACACTTAGGCTTCAAAAACAAAGTTTCTTATGTCTTATTAAAAAATAAATAAATAAAATATATAAATGTATAATATATCAAAAATTTTCTGATTAAGCTGGGTATTTGTGCCTGATAAAGCATAAGTATTCACGCTTAAAAGCGGTTCATATAATAAAATCTATAGTTTTGTGGCCTTATTTGCTCGAGTCCTTAAGTCCTTGGAGTGTTTTCTCACTCGGTGCCCTATGACCATTCGGTTTGGGAGTCATCAACAAAAAGCTCGTTACATGCGCAGATTAGAAAGCCTAATAGAATTAAGAAATAATACCACCAAAAATATTTAAAAAGAGAGAAGAAAATAAGGCATAAGAGTTAGAGTTAAAGAATCCCGAGTCAAAATTTCAAGGTCACAAAGATGCATATAATTTAGGGTAAAATAATAGACTAGATGAGAAATACAGTTTGACTCCTTATCTTAATTGATAACAAGTTTTTGAATAAAAATTAAGTTTAGAAATGAAAAGTTCAATTTTCCTATAACTTATACATTACTAAATTCTTACAATAATACTTCAAATATTTTTCTCTTTCAAAATTTGTTTTCAAAATACTAACCCTTTGTTTCTTTTTTTTTTGGATTTTGTGGTTGTAATCCACTGAAAACCCTCACGAGATAAAACTCATCCTTTAGGAAAAACCTAGAAGTTTAACAGCTTGTTGCACATGCTCAGTGCAATCGCGTGACCTGCTGAAGTGGTTTAATAATTTTTTAGGTTTAGTTTTGATGTTTTGCTCGAGGGCGAGCAAAAGATAAGTGTGGGGGTGTGATCAATCACTGATATTGCATATATATTATAACATTCTCATATCTGTTATATAATAAACTTTGTTGTTTAGTCTTATTTTTATTTAATAATGTGCAGGCCCATTACTACGGGAGAAGGAAGAGAAAACGAGCCCAAAAGCTCATCAAAATTCTGATTTAATTCAAAATTAATTCAAATCAATAATAAGGACAAATCAGGGCAAATTAAAGAAGATAAAACTAGTTGATTAATTAATTAAATCAGATCTCTACAAATCAAGTGATTAAAGCCAAAATCAACAAAAGAATCGTCAAAATCAGAAGATCAAATGATATATCTTTTTGGATAAATGGAAGAAACAAAGTAAGGGAAGGATCTGCTCCCAGGATGTGGCCATCTGGCCACATCCTGGCCGCGGATCCACGGCCAAAGCCGTAGATCCGCGAGTTTGTGCAGCAGATGGGGGAGCGTTTTCCTCCCCTATCTTCTCACACTCTCCCCTTTTGATTTTTACCTATAAATATTGAAATTTCTCAGTGTACAGAGGACGATTAGGCAGAGATAGATTCTTAGGCCAGTTTCTATTCTAGTTTAGTGTAGTTTTTTATTTTTCTTCATATAATTTTTAGTTTTCATTTATGTAATTCAGAGGAGATCAGAGTTTCATTCGAGAATGAGAGTGAAGCTTGTACTGAGAGTGACACCAGTGTAACTTATTCTTCTCTTCTTTTATTGTTACCACATTGAATCTAAAGTTATATTTTTATGTTCTTCTTTGTTTTTGTGTTCTTCTTTTTCTTTTTTACTTCTCTTCTTTTGGTACCAATTACAATCTAAGTGAGTCTTATAGCATCGAAAGAGCCTTGTCTTTATGAGTGCCACCGATAGCTCATAACGAGAGATTTTAATCTCAGTCTGCATCATTTCATATTGTATCATCTTGATGATGTAATGTGGAAGAGACGGAAATCAACTCTTATGGGCTATGCACTGAATGCCTTCACTTCAAGGTAACATCGTCGCCAAAGATTCAAGGTAAGTATTTAGCCAAAGGAGGTAAGTATTTCTTTTAAGTGTTCTTTCTTTTCTTTTAATTTTTAATTTGGATCACCTCCATCACCAAATCTCTACTATTTTTTACTTACTTTGTACAAAATCGCCATCTCCTTTTATCTACCACTTTCATAATTTAACATAACTTATTTTCTTTTTCTTTTCAAGAACTAAAAGAAGAACTTTAACCATTTTTTGTAACTTAAAAGAGAACTTGCATAAAGCTTCTATCGCTAGTCCCTCTTTGAGGATCACGACCCGCATAGCCACTTACTATCACGGTAGCATTGAGTACCTTGCACTACTATTATAAAGTTCTGAAATTCTATATTTTTTGTGTGCAGGTTCCAACTCAATCAGCAAGCGAAGCTAAACGAGCTAGAGCGAAGTTAATATACAACACTTGATGCTATCACATTCGGCGTGTTTACTACTTGCGACATAACTAAACGCACATGTCGCAACATGCACATGAAATGTCATACTACCACTCACGGCACAGCCGTGCTCACGAGGCAACTACGCTGAAACAGAGTTAGTGGTAAAGTGCTGACGCTAGTTCTGCCTACCAGGCGTAGCATATAAAATGTCCAGAGGACTTTTAAGACCTCAGAGAGGTTGAACCCGAAGGATAGGCCCGAAGACAAGGGTACCTGTAGAAGTATTAGTACCACACAACAAACATATAGAATATTATCTATACTGTAACAAGCATTTGTGACGCCCCGATCCGGCGGGTACGGAGACGTCACTGTGACGTATATATACAGGTCGGAAATACCCTCACGTATATATGCTAAGTATTAATACAGGTAAGAATCAGAGGCGGAAGCACAATGGTAACATACATTCCAACACAACAAGTACATGGTCATCACAGAGGGTGATACAATATTACAGGAAAATTACATCACCAGAAGATATAAAAGTACAATACATGAAGGGATATACATAATAAAAGCTGAGAGATGCTCACGATACGGTAAGAGGGGCCTCGAGAGCCAAACAAGAGAAAAGCTGGGAGGAAGAACTACGGCAATATCTAAGCTTCTGTTGCACTCCGATCGTCACGAAAGGATCCACTGCGCACTCTGATAAGCTACAGCAAGGTCAACAAGGTCCGGTCTCTAGGATCTGGACATGAGAATCTAGGGTTGTCAGACACAACCCTGCGAGTACATATAATAAAGCCAAATGGCGTACATAACAGGTATAAGTGTCCAGGAAAGGTGTATCGTGAATATAAGCACATATGAACATGAAATG
The DNA here is from genome assembly GCA_038442645.1 of Agave tequilana. Classification (NCBI taxonomy): domain Eukaryota; kingdom Viridiplantae; phylum Streptophyta; class Magnoliopsida; order Asparagales; family Asparagaceae; genus Agave; species Agave tequilana. The sequence goes on from JAVJIF010008237.1 coordinate 144,843, forward strand.
AGACAGTAAGTAAAGTAACCATAGGAAAATTAGTATATAAGCTCACATTACCGATCTGTGAGATTAGTATGTCGAAGGAATAATCCAAATAAGGAATCCCTCATATATATACCCTATACCACACGTCACTGTAATCTGAGTTTATATAACCTGACTTTGCCTTCATAATATGATAATGAAACAATATGAAAGTAATCAAATAATCCAACAAGACAGTACATGTATAAGTGGTGAGCAGTATAGATCAGCAGTATAGCTAGTCAGTTATCAGGAGCATGTTATTATTAATTATTAAGACTCATCTGATTTGTATACATCGGTATGTGTCCCATCCCACATACCTCAGCATACAGACCGAGGAGTAAGTTGTTGAAAACTGATGGAGATCAATGAACCTGCTTAGAATGGGTCTCGTACATGCCCGGGACAACGGTCAAGGAGTATCCGGTGCTGAGCCAGAACGTACCGCTAGGTACCAGGACTCATTGTACGCCCGAACAGGAATAGGATGCACCGTTCCCACAGGAATAAGCCCGGGGCTTATGGTACAACCGGCAGGTAAGAGACTAGGGGTGCCAGTACACCCCACGGAAGCGCCTGGTGGCCTCCAGGTCGAATCCAAGTATATGACCGCGCGACACTATAAGACCATCATAAACATGGAGACTATATCAGTAATCATCAGTTTCCCCCATCCCGGTGTAAGTTGTCTAATTATTAGAATTTGTCCAGTGATAGTGTTCACAGGTGTTCATAGTAATCCTACATTCATGGTTATCCTATTACGGGGATCAACAGGAGTATAGTATCAGGAGTCACCCCTTTTTCAGGGGTTCAGGAATACAGGAGTTCAGGAGTACCAGATATCTGGTGAAAATATAATAATAAAGTCCCCGTAAAAGTGATAATCATGAATATGTAAGAAAATACAGGTGTCCGGTGTAATAGTATCCAGTCAGGTGTCACAATATCAGGTCAAGTGTATTGGTACCAGGTGATAGCATGTCAAGTGAGTAATAGCACGTCAACCGTCAAGTATAGCATGGTAAGTACCGGTGTCAAATATCAAGTAATAAGTATAGCATGGCAAGTACCAGTGTCTGTCAAATATCAAGTAATAAGTATAGCATGGCAAGTACCGGTGTCGGGTATCAAGTGATAAGCATAGCATGGCAAGTACCGGTGTCAGATATCAAGTGAAAAGTATAGCATGGCAAATACTGGTGTCGGATATCAAGTGCCGTGGATCAGGTATCAAATATAACATATCAAGTGTCAGTGTAAATACCGTATATTAACTTGTATAATAAGGAATCATGTATTAAAAACTACAGTAGCAAGTGTTAGGCATGTTACGGTAGTAATACGATGTCCACATATCAATATCATACTATAAATCAAGAGTAATTATTTTTAAGTTTAATATAAAGCACTCGCTTGAAACCGGGATGAAATACCGGTAATATCTGAGAAATCCGCGAACCCGTGCGAGCAAGCCACTAGACCAAAAATATATTAAAATATATAAATATAAATATTTATACTAATTATTAGAGAGGGAATGCGAGGGGGGAGAGAGAGGAGAGAGAAAGTTGTAGGAAGGAGAGAGAGAAAATAGGGTATTTTTAGAAAAGGAATAGGAATTAAAGGGGAGGGGTATGGTTGTAAATATGGGAAAGTAATTTGGGAATGAGATGGAGGGTATTTTAGGGATGTGAGAAAGTAGGTTTATTTAGGGAAAAGAAAGAGAAAAGAAATGAAAAGAAAGAAATGAAGAAAGAAAGAAGAAGAAAGAAGTAAGGTGGGTGGATGGTCGGCCACCACCGGCAGCGGCCTGGCGGCGGCGGCGCCGCCGGGGGAGGGGCGGAAAGAAGGTGGTGGTGATAGGTTATGTTGAAATTGGAAGTGGTAGGGGGTTGTTGGAGGTTGAAGGAGGTGGTGGAGTGGAGGGGGGTGTAGGGGAGGTGGTTGGCCGGCCTAGGGGTGGGGCGGCGGAGATGGCGGTGATGGAGGAGGCGACAGTGGAGATGAAGGAGTAGATGGGTTTGATTTTATTTAGTTGAAGGAGATGATAATATTTTTTGATTTTGAAATGAAAAGGAAAAGGAAAATAGAGGGTTAAATAGAGATGGAGAAGGGAAAAGAAATGATGAATTGGGAAAGGGGAGAGGGGCTGCAGCAGCAACCCTGCTGCTGCAGGCGACGGGCGACGGGCGACAGGGAGCAGAGCATTAGTTGTGGGGGAAAGTCAAAGGGGAAGAAAAGAAAAAGAAAGAAAAGGAAAGAAAATTAAAGAAAAGGGAAAAATTTAAGGAAAAAGAAAAGAAAATAATATAAAAACTTTATTGTTAATTAATTAATTTATTAAGATATCTGGAAGTATAAAGTAGGGGAGTATAGAAGGAAAAAGTAAGAAAAAATTGTCGGTAAATATTATTATTATTTTAATTGGGCGAAAATTCGACTGTTTCAGAAACGTTCCGAAAAATTCTCAAAAATAGAAAATATTATTTTAAGATGCTTGGTATAATCGAATTTAAGAAATTCAATGCAATTTTCAAATTAAAAATTTTGAAATTTTTCGGCGATACCGGCCGACACCAGAATCGGTGAAATTTTGATAAATTTAGAAAAATCTCAAAAAAATATATTTAGATAGAAAATAAAATTCTAAAAAGTAATGTGAAAGCAGTTTTTGAAAATTTAATCCCTTTTGAAAACTAAAAATTCGAGAATCAGTCATAATATCATGAAAAATCTAAAATATTAGAAAACAGTGTCTGAAACTGAAATCGGTCAGATTGGACTACCAGATAGGTCAAATCGGGCTTCTGGCATCAGGTTCTCAGTCCGGGTCAGGGCTGACTCTAGGTCTGAGAATCCAGATCTGATACCAAAAATATGATAAATTACAATAATACGGTTGAAAAAATCAGGATACTTATCTGGGTACGTATCCCGGGAACGGGGTGCTACAGCATTCATCACAGGTATATAAGTGCACAATAATACGGTTGAAAAAATTGGAAGAAAATTACAATAATACGGTTGAAAAAATCAGAATACTTATCTGGGTACGTATCCCGGGAACGGGGTGCTACAGCATTCATCACAGGTATATACTTGCACAATACTAGGCTCTTGGCCACTTACAAATACAGTAGCACATTCCAGTACAAAACGTGAATACAGATACAATTACATAATACAAATATAAGTCGACCCGACGAAGCAGGGAAGTCCAAAAGGAAAGCGAGCACACTCGCCTAAATACGAAAAACACCGTGAAAATCCCCGATCTTCAGAATCTAAGTAACCAACGTGAATACGTGTTTTCAAATATAATAAATATTATATTATATAGAGGAGGAGAGAGAAAAATCATGAGGAGAAAGAATGAAAACGCAGGGGTCGCAGACGCGGGAGTCGCGTTGCGTAGAAACCACAGACGTAGGGTTTGAGACCCGCGTTTAAGCCATAACACGAGAAAAACGCGAACGCGGGCTGAGCTCTACGTCGCGTTGATACAAGAACGCGAAGGTCGCATTATACAGATATCAAGAATGCAAAGATTGTGTTAAGGAATTGCTTAAATGATGGGTGAGCTCTGCGTCTAGCAATTAAACTCAAGAGAAAGAGAGAGACAGGGAAACGCAAGGGTGAGGGAGTGTGACACTCTCTCTGTAATTAAACAGAAAAGGAAAAATAAAGAAAGGAAACAAGAAAAAGGAGAAGAGAAGAAAGGAAAGGAAAGAAAGAAGGGAGAAGGGGGGAATGGCCGGCCGGGCCTGGCCGTCGGTCGTCAAAGGTAGCTGCCATGCGGGCTGCCAAACCCAAGGCAAGAAGGGGGGCAATTCTAGTTCAAATTGGAAGTTTAGAGTTTCTGAAAAGTGATTTCAGAGAGCGACAGAGTAGATCGTTAGAAAGAGTACTCTAAAGAGAAGAATATGATGTGGTTGTTGGTAGCCGAGGTGGTGTAGGTGGTGGTGGGGATGGTGATGAAGATGATGGTGGAGATGGGTTTCTTGGTGGAAGAAGAAGAAGAAGGCGGTGGTGGTGGTTTTGTTGTTGTAAGAATGGAGGAGGAGATGATGGAGGAAAGAAAGGTGGAGGAGTGGTGGAGATGGTGGTGGCTGGAGGTAGCCAGCCAAGGGGCTGGTGGTGCTTGTGCTGCCGCTGGTTTGCTGGAGATGAAGAAAGAAAGGAAGAAAATGAAAGAGAGAGAAAAAGAAAAGGGGGGTGTGTCTATACAAGTATACCCTTCTCTCAAAAAAAAAAAAAACCCTCGTCCGCATCTAGCCAGACCCGGGCCCGACACGAAGAGTAGCTCTGCGTCAGAAGAAAACGTGAGTGTCGCGTTTGGCAGAGAGGAGAGAGAGTCATGATGAATTGATTAGAGTTGATTTGATAGGAATTAAATACAGAGAGAAAGGGAATCTCTGTATTAAAAATCAGATCCGTGTTTGGTGAGCCTCGCGTCTAGAGAAGAGAGAGATACTGAAAAAAGGATAAAAGGAAAATATCTGAATAAAATTCTGATATCTGGAAAAACACCGAAAACTTCAAAAAAGTCTGAAAAATGAAGTAACTCGAAAAGATTCCCAAAATTCTCAAAAATAACAAATATTATTTTAAGATATTTGGAGAAATCAGATTTTAGAAATTCAGTCCCGTTTTTAAAATAAATTTTTTGAAATCAACCGCTCTACACTGCTCTACACCGGGTCGGCCGGAGTTTGATAAATTTAGAAAAATTTCAAAAAATTCTTGAAATAAAAAGCATCATCCTAAGGGATAATATGAAATCAGTTTTTAAAATAAAATCATATTTTCTAAATAAAAATCTTAGAATCTTTCAGAGATACCGGTCGACATCGAATCTGGTGTAATTTCGATAAATTTAGAAAAATCTTCAAAAATGTATTCAGATAGAATATATGATTTTAAGAGATAATGTGAAAGCAGTTTTTAGAAATTCAATTCTGTTTGTAAATTAAAAATTTGGGAATCGATCAGCGGCACTGGTCGACACCAATTTTGAAGATTTATAATTTAATCTAGAAAAATTTCAAAAAACATAAAAAATTTAAAATATTCAAAATATTCAAAAATAATGTTTGAAACTGAATCAGTCGAATCTGAATACTGAAAAGACCAAATTGAGTGATAATCTAGGATCGAGTCCCCGGTTCAGATAAGGGCTGACTCCGAGTCTACGAATCCAGATCCAAGGTAAAACGATCATATAAATAATTCATAAAAGAAAATAAATATAGAAAGTAAATAAAAAATTACAATAAAAAATCTGAATATATAACTAAGTACGTATTCTGAGAACGGGGTGTTACACACACGTACGCTGAGCCTTAGTACAGAAAATAAATACAATACACACAATTATTCCAGCAATAAATAAGTACAAAAATACCTGCAAAAAAGGGTTAGTGAATATAATAGATATAAAAATAGGAATAAATACGAAAGTACTAATAAAATAATAAAGTACCTATGAATAATAAAGGTGGCGAGTCTCCTAATAATATCATGTGCAGTGTCAGGTACTACGATGACTCGAATCTTCAACTTGGACATGCAAACCCCGCGTCGTCAGAAAGTGACCTAGTGATTGGTAAAATGAAGGAAGCATTAGTATATACTATAATAGTAATACAATCACGTTAATATATAATACATATTTAACTACCAGTGGTACTATATAATTATGCGAACAATCGATGTATATATATACAATGATTATTTTGGTACTATAATATTATCAATGACTAGCATGTTACAACGGTGTTATCTCTATTATACTATCCAATTATATAATATTATTATCAATTAATATTATTGGAAAGATTCTGATACATATATATATATATATATATATATATATATATATATATATATATATATATATATATATATATATATATATATATATATATATATATATAACATAACTTATCATGTTATGTTAATATAACCACTAAGAGTTATATCATTTATATGTTATTATCAATATCTGGAATATGATATTGTATTTAGCGATATACCAATAAAATCAAATTATTTATAACATATATCAAGTTCTATTAGTTTATATTTATTTATTAAACTAATGGTAACAGTAGCATGATGGTATCATGATTAATATGAACATTTATACATGAAGTATGCAGGAAAAACATACTATCATGAAGAAAATACATGAAATAGAAAATACATGGAATACAGATTATATGTGTACATAAATAATGTGTCTGTGGAGAATGCGGGAAGTGCAAAGTATACCGTGATATTGTGGTAAATAAGATAGCAGGAGGTATAATATGTATAAATGGACAATAATATACATATATTGAGTATGTCATATTATTTATACAATAATAATAACAAGTACCGCCTGATATTTTACTCAATCTCTTCCAGTGTCTCCATACCATTGGCAATTCATACTAGAGCCCGCATTCCAGCTGATTCCATTCGAACATGACTTACGGATACCATTATGCAAGTTCACCTAGAGGGGGGTGAATATGTGATGGCTAATCTAATGGTCACTAAATGAAAAATAATGCGGAATTAAAAACTATAATGACCTAAACAAAACTCTTACACTAAACACCACGTATAACACAAGAGTGTTGCCAAATTCCCCGTGAAGGGCTCTGGACTAACTCCTCTAGATTCCCCTAGATAAGGGTTGAGGTGCCGCGTTGGCTCTCTTGGTTAAATACAAGTGTTAGCAAACAAACCCAAGCAAGTATAACAATTAAGCACACAAGTATATCATGCATGTAAAGATAAACACAATAGAAGCAAGCAAGATATAAACAAGGGACAAAGAGAGAGAGCAATCGCAAGCACAAGGGATTTGTTTCGAGGTTCGAGCACACTTGCTCTACATCCCCGCCTTCGACACACAAAGGATTTCCACTAAAATCGATCCCACCGGATCACTCCTCGGTGCCGCAACACCTACAAACCCTCGGACTCTCTAGTCCCGTACACACCGCAAGCCCACCGGCTCGCCGAGGCCGCACCTCAAACACGGACTTCACACACGAACTCGAAACCACCGAGTTCCCACTAGGACCCGAAACAATGCGAACACACACGTCCGCCTCCTCAAAGAAACAAAGATGAACTCTTGGTGATCTACTTTGATCACCAATAAATACTCTCACTACAACACTCCTATAGAATGAATAATCAATGGATAGCTCAAGTGTATGTGTGAGAAAAACAAGGATGAGAGTGGTGGAGGAAAACTCAAGAAAATCACTTTTACATTCTTGATAAAACTTTCCTTTTGATTGAAAATATTTGCTCTCAAATTTGTGGAGAAAAACCTCTGAAAAGGATTGGAAAACTGGCTCAAAAACACTCTCCAAATCTTAATCAAAACAGCCCCCAAATGCCCCATTTTATAGAGTCTGGAAAACTAACCGTTGGGGTCTGTCAGGCCTATCGGTCGACCGCCCGGTCGACCGGCCAATGGTCATATTTCAGACCGTTGTGCCATCGGTCGACCGGCCCGGTCGACCGAACCTCTGGAACAGAGAGCAGACTCTCTGCCGGTCGACCGTCCCGGTCGACCGAGGCTTTCCAGAGAGCAAAGCTCTCTGGATGGTCAACCGTCCCGGTCGACCGGCCCTCCAGCCAGGCTTGTGCACGTCTGTGCACGTTGCGCGGTCGACCGGCTCGGTCGACCCGCTGAAGCCAGGTCAGAAATATAAGTTAAGGGATTAAAAATTTGGTCTTTTTGGCTCAAATAAAATCCCATAAAATTACAAAAAATCTACAAAAATAGTTTTACCAATATACTTTGATAAACAAACATGCTTGCACAAAATCAAGACATGTTATAAATGATTTGGACTATTTTGTAAGTTGAAAAAATTGGCTCAAATGAAAAATAGTATTTTCCAAAACTTGATTTTTCAAAACTTGTTTTTCCAAAACTTCACCAAATACAAAAACATGATATTTAAACTACTTTTTAAAGCATAGCGTGTATGGATATGATCCACTACACAAACATGGTGAAATATCTATATTTTTGACATTAAGTTCTAAACATGATTTTGGTTAAAACATATAAACTTGAAAACCAAAATCCAAAATGATATTTTTCTAAAATAGAAAATCTTTTGTAAAAACAAAACTATCAAGAGTGTGTGTGTATAGTATACTTGAGCAATCCACCAACTACTCTATCCTTTACATTTTATCTAAAAACAAATCTTATGAAAATAAACCTAGACACAAGTCTTCATCTTCTTGAAGTCTTCACTTGAAGGCTTCTTGACTTGGTCCAAACACCGTGCTAGCTCCAAAATTTGACTTTAAATCCTTTGTTGAAGCTACGCACCTACTAAGATCTTAATCATAAATCTGTCACTAATTAAACACAAGATCATTAGTAAACATAACTATATGAGTTGATCATCATCAAAACTAGAGTGATGGGCCTTTGGGCCAACAATCTCCCCCTTTTTGATGATGACAAAACTCATGAAGTTATATATTCATGGATTAAAGTAAAGCTTTAAAGAAGCTCCCCCTTAACTCATGCATAAGAAATAAACAATAAATATGCAATGTATGCTCATAAACATGTATGCAAATATATGGAGATAAACATGCTAACAAGCATAAAACACATCAAATTCTTTTTCTCCTATTTGCAAAACAAAACATATATGCATAAACAATCCTTTTTCACAAAACATGCATATAAAACCAAATCTTTCTCAAATACTTCTCCCCCTTTTTGTCAATCATCAACAAAGGGGTTAAAGTAAAAACAAAATTTTTCTCCCCCTTTTTGTCATAAACAAAGAGATCAATAAGGGGTAAACACAAATCAATAAAAGGTTATATGCGATATACATTCATGAAGAGGAAAACGCTAAGTTAACTTCCCTACACATATGCATTACATGAAGAAGTGATGACAAGCCCCAATTCACATAACACATATTATGCAATGCATAAGAGGAGATGTGAAGCTCCCCCTATGCACGTGTATCACATAAAGAAGAGTTGTCAAGCTCCTCAATATACAATACACTCAACATGAATCTATATGTAGAAGAGATGTTAAGCTCTCCTTGCATATAGGCAATACAACTCAAAAAAAAATTTAATTTTTCTTAAACAAAATTTTAAAAGTATCAGAGCTTTTGTAAAACAAACAAATTTTAAGATACCAAATTGTAAATAATCATTATTATAAATCATATTGATACCAATTGAAATTTAACAAATATGAAGTTGAAATACATTTATACCAATAGTAAACATAATGATCAAATATTTTTATTTTTCATCATAAACTTTGTGCTTTAAAAATGTGAACTAATTGTAAGTTAAGCACATGAAAATCAAATATTTTTATTTTTCATCATAAACTTTGTGCTTTAAAGATGTGAACCAATTGTAAGTTAAGCACATGAAAATCATATATATGTATGAAAGGAAAAGAGTATACCAAATGACATTGATACATACATATATAATAAAACAAAAATGAGTATATACAAATATAGAGTCAAATTGATACCAATTGAAACGATTCAATGATATCAATTGAAACAATAATAGGATCATGTGTATATCTCATAAACATTGAAGAATAAATAACTAGTTAAATTAATTTTTGAAAAACTAGTTAAGGATCCTTCAAAACATGGAATCAAAACAAATGTATTTCATGAATCATACCAAATACACAAGAGATGACACTCAAAATCGATTAAGCTCATAAAAGTGTTCATGAATCAAAGTCATGACAAAACAAGTGAAGTATGAGTGTATAAGAATCATGTATATAGCATTTTCATGAAAATAGTCATTGAAGCTCAAATCAAACATGAATAACATTTTATCAAATATGAAAATTCATTTTTTATTAAAAACAAATCAAACTTCTAGGTATATGTATGATTTATCTAAATCTAATAATATGCATACATATCCCAAACATAAAATGAGTCTATTAATAGTATTTGCATAAGGCAAGAGACTCAAAAAGTTTATACATGTATATTTATTAGATTTGAATAAAATTACATATACATGAAGTAAAGACATGAAAATTGGCAAAACAAGTGTAAATGAGGAAATCATCAAAACTAGGCTATACATGTGCATATAGTGGGTACAAATGAGCATGAAGTGCAAACATATATGAATCAATTTGTTCTCACCATGTATAAATATAAGTTTTGATAAAAACTACATTTAAACTAGTATTTACCACATGAAGCACAAAACAATTAAAACATGAACATGCTATATGATATCATGAAATTAAAAGCATGTAAACAAACTAGGAGTTTAGAGATAGTTACCAAACCAAGGAACTAAGATCCAAATCTCCAAACATGATGGATGTCTCACCAAACTTCCTTGATAGCGGTGCATCAAATGTATGTCCATCTAGTCCACGTGCAACCACCACCAAGGTACCAAATCTCTCACGTCGTGTGAGAGCCCTTACCTACATCAAAAACAAAAGGTGGGGACTTTGATACCCATTTTCTTTTAGGTCCTTGAGGGTTAGTCTTGTAAGGAACCCAAAAATTTTTCTTAGCAAAATTTAAAGCATATATCTTATCATAACAAAATTTTGCTAAATGGCCTTTGCGGCCACAATGTGTACATTTGTACACCTTAGGATGCATATGATTGTGTGTGTGGTCATGACGTGCAAAGTAAGCATATGCATGAGGATGATGTGCATGAAAATGTGGAGTTTGTTTCTTTGAAAACAAAGACTCCAATCTATTATGATTAAATGCACAATAGCTCAAAGTAGAGCTCAAACTATCAATTTTATTTTTTAAAAATTCAATCTCACTATCATCAATGGTGGCATGTAAGGAAAGGTGAGATATAGAATCATTTTTCTTCTTCTTTTGAAAAATATTTTCTTTTTCTTTTCAACAAATTTTCTTTTTAAAGAGTTATTTTCTTGCAAAACAATTTCCTTTTGTTTTTTCACCAAAATAATTTTATTTTTCAAAATGGTGTTTCCTTCACAAAGCTCATTTAATTTGGACATCAAGGAAACATTCTCATTTTTCAAATCATCTTTTTCTTTTTCTAAACATGCAATCTTATTTTAAAAGAATCATTTTCTATATTCATGCACTCAATTTTCTTTTTCAAATTTTTATTATCTTTCTTAATCATGTCATATTTTCAAGAAGGAGTTGACAAAAAGTGGTAAGCTCATCATATGACATATTATTATCTTCATCTACCTCGGATTCGGTAGTTACCTCAAGGGGGTTACCCCCTTGGACCATGTAGCACACATTGGAGATGTCGCTTCCAACATCCGAGTTACTCCCCGCATATATTGATCATTTTCGCCAAGGGAGAGGAGGGTGTTCCAAACTACAAAAGCCGAATCAACATTAGAGACCCTAGATAGATAATCATCATTTAGGGTTGACTTTAAAGCATGAATGGCTTTTGAGTTAGCCTCAAAATACTTGCTATTATTAACATAAGAATCATTAGTGGTAGCAAGATATACATGAATGCCTAAGGCCTTGAGGTACAAAGACATCTTAACTTTCCAAATTTGGATGTTAAGAATGTCAAAGGTGGGTGGTGACATGAAGTCCATGGTGTGTGTACAAATATTGTGATTAGCCTAAAAAATGAGGATCTTTAACTCTAGGTTGTAAGACCCAAATCAAGAGCACTTGGCTCTGAAACCAATTGTAAGTTCACCTAGGGGGGTGAATAGGTGATGGCTAATCTAATGGTCACTAAATGAGAAATAATGCGGAATTAAAAACTATAATAACCTAAACAAAACTCTTACACTAAACACCACGTATAACACAAGAGTGTTGCCGAATTCCCCTTGAAAGGCTCTGGACTAACTCCTCTAGATTCCCCTAGATAAGGGTTGAGGTGCCGCGTTGGCTCTCTTGGTTAAATACAAGTGTTAGCAAACAAACCCAAGCAAGTATAACAATTAAGCACACAAGTATATCATGCATGTAAAGATAAACACAATAGAAGCAAGTAAGATATAAACAAGGGATAAAGAGAGAGAGAGAGAGCATTCGCAAACACAAGGGATTTGTTTCGAGGTTCGAGCACACTTGCTCTACATCCCCGCCTTCGACACACGAAGGATTTCCACTAAAATCGATCCCACCGGATCACTCCTCGGTGTCGCAACACCTACAAACCCTCGAACTCTCTAGTCCCGTACACACCGCAAGCCCACCGGCTCGCCGAGGCCGCACCTCAAACACGGACTTCACACACGAACTCGAAACCACCGAATCCCCACTAGGACCCGAAACAATGTGAAAACACACGTCCGCCTCCTCAAAGAAACAAAGATGAACTCTTGGTGATCTAAACACTTTGATCACCAATAAATACTCTCATTACAACACTCCTATATAATGAATAATCAATGGATAGCTCAAGTGTATGTGTGAGAAAAATAAGAATGAGAGTGGTGGAGGAAAACTCAAGAAAATCACTTTTACACTCTTGATAAAACTTTTCTTTTGATTGGAAATATTTGCTCTCAAATTTGTGGAGAAAAACCTCTGAAAAGGATTGGAAAAACTGGCTCAAAAACACTCTCCAAATCTTAATCAAAACAGCCCCCAAATGCCCCATTTTATAGAGTCTGGAAAACTAGCCGTTGGAGTCTGTCAGGCCTGTCAGTCGACCGCCCGGTTGACCGGCCAACGGTCATATTTCAGACCATTGTGCCATCGGTCGACCAGCCCAGTCGACCGAACCTCTGGAACAGAGAGCAGACTCTCTGTCGGTCGACCGTCTCGGTCGACCGAGGCTTTTCAGAGAGCAAAGCTCTCTGGACGGTCGACCGTCCCGGTCGACCGGTCCTCCAGCCAGGCTTGTGCACATCTGTGCACATTGTGCGGTCGACCGGCTCGGTCGACCGGCTGAAGCCAGGTCAGAAATATAAGTTAAGGGATTAAAAACTTGATCTTTTTGGCTCAAATAAAATCCCATAAAACTACAGAAAATCTACAAAAATAGTTTTACCAATATACTTTGATAAACAAACATGCTTGCACAAAATCAAGACATGTTATAAATGATTTGGACTATTCTTGTAAGTTGAAAAAATTGGCTCAAATGAAAAACAATATTTTCCAAAACTTGATTTTCCAAAACTTGTTTTTCCAAAACTTCACCAAATACAAAAACATGATATTTAAACTACTTTTTAAAGCATAGTGTGTATGGATATGATCCACTATACAAACATGGTGAAATATCTATGTTTTTGACATTAAGCTCTAAACATGATTTGGGTTAAAACATATAAACTTGAAAACCAAAATCCAAAATGATATTTTTCTAAAATAGAAAATCTTTTGTAAAAATAAAACTATCAAGAGTGTGTGTGTATAGTATACTTGAGCAATTCACCAACTACTCTATCCTTTACATTTTATCTAAAAACAAATCTTATGAAAACAAACATAGACACAAGTCTTCATCTTCTTGAAGTCTTCACTTGAAGGCTTCTTGACTTGGTCCAAACATCGTGCTAGCTCCAAAACTTGACTTTAAATCCTTTGTTGAAGCTACGCACCTACTAAGATCTTGATCATAAATCTGTCACTAATTAAACACAAGATCATTAGTAAACATAACTGTTGGCCCAATGGCCTTCCACTCTAGTTTTGATGATGATCAACTCATGTAGTTATGTTTACTAATAATCTTGTGTTGTTTAAGTTTCAGATCATTAACCAAGATATTAGTTGGTGATTAGCTTCAACAAGGAGTTTAGAAGCTATTCATAATGATTCCAGGGCCAAATCTTCAAGATCACACTTTGCCTAGCTCATGGATGGAGTTTTGGAGCAAGTCTTCTTGATGACACAAAGACTTAGGTATCCTAGTTTAGTTTAGTGTGTTTTAGATCCATTTGTAAAGCTTAGTATAGTTGATATGCTCAAGTGCACAAAACACACACATGTTTGGATATTGGTTTTTCGGTTTTTAGTTTAACCGATATGAGTTTTCATGAATAGTTTGATCAAAACAAGTTTACATGTTTTATATGTATATTAGATGTGCTCTATATACATACATGCTTATATGACTTATACAAACTTAGTTTGACATATCTATTCATGTAGTTTTATGTTTTGGTATAAAACATATTTTTGTAATTAAAGACAAAAACTATGATATATTTGTTGAATGTGTATTAGACCTATGTCCATATGCATCATGCTTAATAATGTTCAAATATCATGTTTTTGTATTTCTATAAGTTTTTAGGAAAATCAGATTTCCTATTGAAAAATCAAGTTTGATAAAAATACAAGTTTTGTTTTTGATAAAATTGGCAAGACACAAAAATGATTTGATATGTTGATATATTGTCTTGAAATTTTTATCACTTGTTTGAGTTTCAATATAAAATGATAAAACAATTTTATGGTATTTTTAAAAGAGATAAAAGATTTTTTGAAAATATTTTTCCAAATTTTCTGACCTTGTTTTTGTGCTGACAGGCTGGTCGGTCGACCCTGACGGTCGACCGCACCAAGGGCCGGTCGACCGTTCGGGTCGACCGACGTGCACAGACGTGCACGTCTGTAAGGCACAGACACGGTCGACCGGGACGGTCGACCGAGTTGAGAGCTCTGCTCTCGGGTTTTCTGGGTCGACCGGGCCGGTCGACCGCAGTTGCCCAACAGTCATAATTCTGACCGTTGGCGGTCGACCAGACCGGTCGACCGGTGGCCTGTCAGGCTGCCACATCAGCCTAACGGCTAGTTTTGTATAGGGGCTATATAAACCCCATCTCTTTGGGGATTTTGGTCAAGTTTTCTAAGAGAAAAATTTCCAGTTTTCTGAAGTGTTTAAGAGAGTTTTAAAAAGAGTTTTTGGGGCTTTAAAACTTCTCATCTTTATTTGTTTTGGGTTTTTGGAAAATCAAAGAAAATTAGGTTTTGGGATTTTGAATTGGTATTTCATTTTCTATCATATACAAGAGATTTCTCAAGTAGTTTTTCTTTGTTGCTTGTTTCCAAAAACACTTTGATTCCACACTTGAGCTATATCTTCTATCCTAAACTATTAGGATCTTTGTTTTGTGGAAAAAGAAAGAAAAAGAGAGTTTGTGATTTTGGAACCACTTGTTGTAAACCCTCCTTTATTTGTTGTATCCCTCTTCGGTAGAGGTGATCGGAGTGGTATTGGTTTGCTCCCTCTAGTGAGAGGTGGAGTTTGGTTGTAAACCTCTTCGGTAGAGGTGGTTGTTTGTATTTGGCTACGGGCCTAACCCCTCGGTTGTGAGGAGGTTGTTGTTTGAGAGAGGAGTTCGGTACTCCTAGAGTTGTAAGAAATCCTCTTTGGTAGAGGTTCCCTCGGTGGGAGTTGAGATAGTGGAAATCCTACACGGTGGTGTAGGCGGGGATGTAGAGCAAGGTGCTCGAACCTCGAAACAAATCTTGGTGTTTGCGTTTTGATCTATTGTCTCTCTAACTCTCTCTCTTATAATTGTGCAAAGCATCATACTCATCATCATATCATACTTGCTTGTGTTGAGCATTGATTCATTCATATCTTATACATTGCTTGTGTTGCCTTGCATCTTTTATATTGCAATTCATTCTTATATGCTTGGCTTGATTGTGTGTATTTCATATTGCTTGGATTGCTTGTGTGTGTGTGCCTAACTTATACTCATCCAACAAGAGCTTCACATAGCACCTCAACCCATTTCAAGGGGAATCAAGGGGAGTTAGTCCAGAGCCTCGCAAGGGGAATTCGGCTACACTTGTTGTATTGTATTAGTTTGTGCATAATTTGCATTAGCTTCCGCATTTAGCGCACTTAGTTTGCATTAAGTTTCTTAGATTAGCACTTACACCTATTCACCCCCCCTCTAGGTGTTTTTCAATAACTACATGAGTTGATCATCATCAAAACTAGAGTGATGGGCCTTTGAGCCAACACATTATTCAATGAGAGAGTGCCCAAATAGCAAGCGTTCTTGACATCATCATTATTGGTTATTAAATGTATCTGGGTCTGAATAACTAGTGCACTGAGGATGCCTTCATCATATCAACACCCCGTGATGTAGGATTCTAGAGGTGGCTTTCACGGATTCAAGAGTTGACCCCCACCATGTATATGGTGTGACACTTTGTTCCATGTGGTACTTAGTTTCACACACCTTGTCCTTGTGTCGGATGCCAGCATGACCGTGCGTATAACATGTATATCAAGTAGTAAGGATACTAAGTCTAGTCAATAATAATATCTATAACGAGAGCACCAGAGACTTCCTTGTCAACCAACACCAGGTGGAGTGAGGATTCTAGATGTGGCCCCCACGAATTCAAAATGTGGCCTCATAACGTATAGGTATTATGTGGCACTTTGCTCCGTGTGGCACTTAGTTACACACATGTTCTGTTGGATGTCGGTGTGATTATGTTAATAAAATGATTACGAAGATACAAGAAGGCTGGTTGAATAACAATGTTTATAACATGTAACAAATTAACAAAATTTTATCAATAAAGAGGTAACATGAACAAGTATATAATGTAACAGGAGTACCAGAATATTCAAGTAACGGTAACCTAGGTAACATGAACAGTGATCCATACAATAGGAATACATGAACATTCAACACATGTATACAGAGAATCTATGTAACAATGATATAAGAACATGAAATAACTATGTACAGAGTATCTCTGTATCCAGTGTGATTGTGTGTCCATGCATTTGTGGTACATGAACATGAAATAATAGTGTCTAGTGTAATAGTATCTGTGTAACGGTATATAGGTACATGTAATGACAGCGTCTACAAGTATATTAAATACATAGAAACATGCATATCATTGATAGTCGAACATGAATTAACAATATCTATTGTATCAATGGTTATTCTCACCATTTAGGTAACAACGACAATGTCAGGGTGATATATATAACAGAAGCATGTGTCTATAGATTTATTAGTATTTGTTAACATTTTCAATGTTATTAACATGATCGGTATCATAAGGTAAGTATATATAATTATTCACTTTTAAATTATCACAACTATACTAAAAATTATCAGTTTATTAGTTACTAATATATTAATAATTCATTTATGTTTTATATCAAATCATGAATATTAAAATCATCAATCACAATAAATATTATTTTATTAAAAATGTTTAACAAGCACCCATCCATATATTAATTAAAGTGTTATATCATTTACATGATTTATTAAACATTAAATATAAATTACATGACTTATTAAACGGTAAATATAATTTAATCAATTAATTTCTATTTAATAAATTAAAGTATAACTTATAAAAGAAAACCACATAGCTAGCACAAGGATGTAGCTTGTCTTATATTGATGATATAGTAATATTTTCTAACACTTTAGAGGAACATTTTAAACATTTAAATATATTTAAATATCTTGTAATAAAAATAGATTAGTAATATCAGCTCTTAAATGAAACTTTTCCAATAAGAGATAAGATTTTTAGGACATAACATTATCAATGGAACAATAATTTCAATAAATAGAATTAAAGAATTTGTAGTTAAATTTCCAAATGAAATAACTGATACAAACAGTTACAAAGATTTTTAGGCGCTTTGAATTATGTACCTGATTATTATAAAGACTTAGCTAAAGATACAAAAACCTTATATTATAGACTAAGAAAAAATGCTAAATCTTGGTCTAAGGAACATACTGAATCAGTTAAAAAAATAAAACAAAAAGTTAAAATTCTACCTTGTTTACATCTAGCCAACCCAGATTGGTTTAAAATAGTAGAAGCTGATGTTAGTAATATTGGATATGGAGGCATTCTTAAACAATTAAACCCTAATAAAAAATTAGAAGAGTTAGTTAGATTCCATTCAGGAAAATAGAATCCAGCTCAGTATAAATATTCTACAATTAAAAAGAAAATTCTTCCCATAATAAAATGTATATATAAATTTCAAGATGATCTACTTAATAAAAAAAATTTACTACGAATTGATTGTAGCTCTGCTAAACCAGTCATTGAAAAAGATGTAAAATATTTAGTCTCAAAATAAATTTTTGCTAGATGGCAAGCTGAAATTTTTATTTTTGATTTTGATATTGAATATATAAGAGGTCGAGAAAATTCTTTACCTGATTATTTAACCCATGAGTTTTATAGCCAAATGCAGGGTTCTAAAGGCAGGGACAGAGGAAGGGGTAAAACTCCCTGGCTTGTCCTATCCAAGCCTAATACGGGAAGACCTTAACACCCAATTCTCCTAATTCTTCATCATCTTCATCAGGAAATATTCCTGTAGGGAAAGAATCTTTCCACCAATCTCAATTATCTAAAACTTCAACTTTTAAAGAAATTCTTGAAATTGAAGCAATATTTTATCAGAAAAATATTTCTAAACCCTTAATAACTCTTGAGAGGAATGATATTCCTAAAATTAATAACTCATAGGAAGTTCTACATAAATATTTAGAAAATTCATATTATCCCACAATGGAAGAAAATCTAGAAATATTCTAGAAGACATACTAATGGTAACCAAATCAATAGAAGTTGAATACTTCTCTAATCCCCTTGGTAAATCTGAGATTAATTTTAGCAAAATAATTATTAGAGAAATTCTCTCACCTCAAACTTGGGGTTTGCATCCTAATATAGGCAGGCTAATGAAGTTTGGAAAAAGACAAATATCTTTTATTATTGGGATATTCCTAATTTTTTAACCCATAAAT
Source organism: Agave tequilana (assembly GCA_038442645.1). NCBI lineage: Eukaryota > Viridiplantae > Streptophyta > Magnoliopsida > Asparagales > Asparagaceae > Agave > Agave tequilana. Next base: position 163,645 of record JAVJIF010008237.1, read on the forward strand.
ATTTGTAGGAACCCAATGTTACATAAATTTTGGCACAAAAGAGACGAGAGTCATATTTCCGCTGCCTGACGAAATACAGCTATGAGAAATAACACTCCTTTAACCTTTTCTCAATAATTAGTATATGAGATGATCCAAGCCCTTCCTTCTGAGAGTTATTACAAAATACTTCAATTACCCAGCACTATTGAATTTCAATTACTCCAAAAAATGAATCAGCTTTATAATGATCATCCCAAAGGAACCTATCGAGTTACCTTACCCAAAACTCACATCATTAAGCTCATTTTAACCCTTGATACTTCTAAAGCAGAAAAAATTTAGACTATTGATAATGGTTTATGCTATGAATTAGTTTCTCATTCCTATCAAGATAGAATACACCTATTTCTACTTTAATCAAGGCCTCTTTGAAACTTAGAGATCTCTGCTCAGAGTACTTCAGATTTATATCTACTTCACCTATTTGGAAAGCAGAATAATATAAACCGACCCAACATCTAGTTCTTATTTCTGAATATTATGGATGGTGGAATACTCAACCTACACATTTTATTAACACTTTTAGGGCAAAATTGTATGAAGAAAAGGATGAACTAGTGCCTCCTAAAATCTCTAGTGTGAAGCTTGAGATAGATTGAGTTTTTAATCAGATATATATGAAATGCTCTGTTGAAAATCTTCAAGAAGGCTTTCATATTTTTTTTACCATTCTCCAATTTGTATCTTTGCCACAAATGTGCGAGGAATTTTAAAGGTTCTCCTGCCAAAATTTTCTGGAGAATTCCTTCATGAAGACTAAATTAGACTCAGCATGATCGACTGCAATCATAATTTAGCACACAACAAGATGATAACTTCACAACTGGCATATCACCAAATCACAATGACGGAAGCACTGACGTCATCAACCACCAAGATAAGGGGGAATTTAGCCCTAGTAAAAAATAAAAACTAATTGAGCCCTAGGGAGCTATCAATTTTAATCCACCTGTCCTTCTTTTTAAAGTAAAGAGAAAGTGGCCGATAGCTACAAAAGCAATAATCATCACTCTCTTAGCTGAAAAGGAGAGCTATATGAATCTTTTAGTGTAAAAAGTCTTATATAGGAGCAATGCTCAGAGGAAGAAGGCATCAGTGAACAACTTTCTTCTCTCTCTTGTAATCCTTCGCTCATATGTTGAACCTACTCTCCTCTTATTATATAATATTATCTAACTCTGTAAAATATCTTGTATAAATAAAGTATGCTTGCTTGGAGTTTGCTCAACTTTTCTTCTTCTTCCTTCTTTATATTTTTGTCTCTTAGAGTTTTTTTTAACTCTTTCTGCAATAAACCATCAATTAATTTAGATTTTCAATGTACATTACGAGCATCATTAAGTAGCATTACTTTACTTAAAGAGGTGTATTCATACCATCTTAGCATTACTTTACTTTAAAAGGTGTATTTATACCATCTAAAGTGAGTTAAAGTTGGATATTTTAAATTTCTATAGAGGAGTTATATTCTTCTCTCCATGATCAGTAACACCTCTAGTGAAGTGTTCTAAAATAGTCATTACTAATGTATAAACAACATTTTGTGTTGAGACATTATTTTCTATTTTAATGGTATTAAATTTTCTAATTTTTGTTCTGACGTGATACAATGATCCTACCAGCCTTTTAAAATGCCAGTAAAACCACTAGTAATAAAATTTGTTATGACTCTATCAGAATTATTATTATGTTTACAGACTGCAGCATACATCATCATTCTATATATTTGGTCATGTATCATTTTTTTAATAACACCATCAATGTTTCATTCATAGATGGTTTTTCCATTATATGAATTTTGAATTAAATTATCATTTTCTTCAAATAAAATGTCTATTGGAGTTGGTCTCTCATAATAATACTTATCAGCCCTTCTTCTTGACTTAAAATTAAGTTTATTAATTTTATTAGGTTTCATACTTTCTTTAAGAGAGTCTTTAATATTAGCTACCTGAGTTAAATTAAGTTCATCATTGTCTAATAATTCTGTTATTAGTTCGTCAAGCTCTTCATATATTTCTTTATCAAAATATGATTAATTACCTTGAATAGTATTCAACTTTGTCTTTTTTAATTGATCTATTATAGAAGTAATTTCTTCTTTAGTAACAGTTGGCGGATATAGTTTAAATCCACTTATTTCCAGTGGTGGTTTAATTGGTACATAGTTTGTCTACTTTTTCTTTTCTTATTAAAAGAGTTTCTAATTAAGCAACTTGATTCAATTTATTTATATGTATTTCTAAGCCAGATTCTATTCTAGTTAATTGTTAGCCTAAGACTTAAATATAAACATTTGTATAATTATTTTATTTGATAATTTTTTAATTCTTTAATAGTTTCTTCCTTAGGATCATTTATAATTTTTACTAGAGCTACTGCTTCTGTTGAGTCAGAAGTAGTAACACCATTAAGTTTTAAAGTTTCTCCTAGAAAATACATTGCTCTTATTTTTTTACCATTAATGGTAGTCCAAGATTTATAATATTCTTCTAAAATATTTAATTTATTAAGTTCTTTATTTATATATGTCTCTATAAACCATTTTGAGAAAAATCTTAACTTATTTATTTTACTAAGGTGTTCATAATATTTATCTTTGTAATAGTATCTTTTCTTAATTGAAAAGGTTTTTTTCAAACCATTGCTTGAAATGAATATTTTCATTGTATTCTCCATTTAGAATTTTTCTAAGAATACTTCCTGGTGTAAAATCCATTAAATATGAAAATTCATGTCTGACTGTGTATGAGAATCAGGATTAGGTTTCTCGTAAATTGGATAAGCTATTGAAGAATTAGAGAATTTTATTCCTTGAACTTATAAATCTTTATCTTTTCTATTTTCAAATAATAAATCATGATCTCTTCTAGTAATATTAGAACTTCTAACTGATTGATTTTTAAAGTTAGAATTTTTAAAAGTAGAGATTCTTGTACTTTGTTTGGGATTAAATTTTACTTCAACTTCTCCATCTTCTATTTGAATTATTTGATGTAGGTCTACATCAAGTTAATAACCAATTTTATGAAAAATTTATTTTTTTTCTCATTTTAAAATTCTATTTGTAGCTATATTTAATGATAATAAATTAGTTTCAACCAATGTTGTTTTTTCTGATTTAGTTATTTGCTTAATTTTAGGTGCTAGTGTATTTAAAATTTTATAATGAATTTTAAAAATTACTGCAATTGTCTCAGATATCTAGACATAAAATTATATCCATGTGCCTTTATATTTAAAGTTGTTGCCTCTAAAATATTTTGATCTGTTAGAGATAGGCTTAGATTTGGATATACATTAAAATAGATTGGATAATTGCAAAGGCCAGTCTGCATAAATCCCATTAAGGATTGAATATAATCTAAATATCTGGCATCTCTTAATGATATTAGTAAAGATGTATTTAACCCTTGAAGTGCTAAAGGTTTTAATGCTATTTGAATTAACCCAATATGAATAAAATTATATTTATTTATAATATAAGAATGTTTGCTTTTAAATCTTCCGTAGCAATTAACACTGTGAAAAAACAATCCAAGTAGATAATAATGAGCAATCAAGAAAATTGCTAAATTATCTTATAAATATTTATGATAATATCATTTCTTATTAATAAGCAAGTATGTCCAATATACTTATGTATATAAATAAATAAATAAATAAACTAAAAGTGTTAGCACACGAAGTTTGAAGTCTTAAAAAAAATTTCGCATAAACATTATTAATCTAGCTAGATTCTTCCTACTCCCATCTAATCCTTTGTTGGTCCTTCTCCCTAAGTACTAAAGCACATAGAATAAATTATTACTTGCCTATGTATAATAAGGCCAAAATAATAATAATCGTGAAAGCATCTAATCAACTAGTAGGTACAGACTAGTTCCCATTTGGCATCCGATATGATTGTTATTTTACAGTTATATATGTGAAGACTCACGACTCTTTCTTCAAGTAGAACCCATTTTATACTGTGGGAGGAATACAAAAGAGAACCAAATTAAAACTTACCAAATAAGTAACGAAAAATTGTCTTTAAACTTCTGGAAAAAGTTTGCTTTAAGCCCTACAGTTTGCTTGCTTGCCGAACAGACATCTTGTCCAAGTTTCGCATGCTTTAGAACCTTGTCCCTTACAAAGCACGATATGCTATACTATGTATTTCATAATGGTATTTTTTCCTTATATGACCTGACAGTGGATGATTTGATAAAAACAGTGCATGGTATTTCATAATGGACTCCTCGGTCTGGGGCATTTGTCCACATTACTTTGTAGTTTGTCCCTCAAAGTACGTCAGAGCTGAGTTCTTAGGTAAAATGAAATATTCTGTATATTTTTACATATTTGGTGTTTATTTGTTCATAAACCACTTTTAGTTATATTAACAATAAATATGTATATCTTACAAATGTCTATAACAATATTGTTTCCAATTAATATGCAAGTATGTGTCCAATATACTTGTGTATATAAATAAATAAATTAATCAACTAAAAGTGTTAGTCTACTAGGTTTGAAGTCTTAAAATGTTTAGCATAGACATTATTGATCTAATTGGATTCCTCCCCTTCCCCTTGGCCCCCTGTTGGTCTTATTTTCTAAGCATTAATGCACATGAAATCAATTATTACTTGTCTATGTACAAGAAGGCCAAAACTATGATAATTTTGAAAGCATCTCCTCGACGAGGAACTTCAAACTAGTTCCCATTTGGAATCTTATATTTAATATTTTAATGTCAAATATGTGAAGACCCTCCTTTAATTAGAACCCATTTCATACTGTGAGAGGAACGCCAAAGAGATCCAAATGAAAACTCACCAAATTAAGTAACGAATAATTTGTCATAAACCCTGAAGAAAGTTTTGGTTTCGAAATAATCCCTAGAGTTTGTTTGCCTGCCTAATCCTCTTGACCAAGTTTCTTGTGCTTTCATAATCAAAAGAAAACCTAAATAAATAAAAATAAAAACTAAGACTAAGAAATTTATTAAGCCACTTTCGCAGGTCTTGCGTTTGCACTAAGCATGTGCAACAAGTTTTTAAACTTCTAAGTTATCCCTAGCGGAGGAGTTTAGGCTGCTGAGAATTTTTAGTGAATTTCATCCACAAAATCCAAAAAAAAAATTTGTTAGTATTTTTGAAAACTCATTTTGAAAGAGAGAAAAATTTGAAAGATCTTTACAAAAATTTAAGTGATCAAAAAGTCATAAGTTCACCAAACTATTCATCCATAAAGTTAGTCTCCATGTAAAAACTTCTAATCATCAAAGGTAAGGTATCAAATTGTATTTTTCAGTCAATCTCTTATTTTGACGGAAATTGTATACTTTTTTTACTATAAATTTTCTTGGGATTCTTTAACTCCAGCTCTCATAGCTTTATTTATTTAATTATGTGCAAGTTATCTCATAGTTTATCAGACTTTCTAATTTACTCATGTAACGAACCTTTAGTCGGTAACTCTCAAACCAGACGATCTTAGGACACCATGTGATAAAACATCACTCGGGCTTAAAGACTCAAGTAAATAAAAAAGCCACAAAACTAAAGAGTTTATTTTATTTTGATCACCGTCATGCGTGAATAATTATACTTCTTTAGTCACAATTACCCAGCTTAATTAATGACCAAGTTTTTTTTTTTTTGCAATCAAGTCTTTATTTTGAATCTAAATATGTAAGTCTGTGTAAAATGCATATTTTACTAAGGCAAAAGTAAAGACCAAATTATTTTTCTAATCTTTTTCTTTAACCTAAAAATCAAACAACACTTCTTATTTTGACTAAATTTAAGAAATTCTAATTATGATTTCTCTAATCCCTAAGATAAACTTAATTTTACAAAAACTAGATCAAATCTTTTTCTCTCATTTCATTTTCTTTAAAAAAAAAAAGCAAAAGTTTTTTTGGGGGGGAAGAGAGCACACAATCTACAAAATAAATTCTAAGAAAAATCCTAAAAGAAAAAGAAAAAGCAAATGCAAATAAAGAACAATCCTATGTTAGTGCCACAACCCCTCCCCCACATTTATCTCATGCATTGTCCTTAAAGTCTGAATAAAAGCATGGATGCATGAAAATACGGAGAAAAGTAACATCACCCACGATGATGGCTCGGTCCAACCGAAGTGCTCGGATCGGCCAACTGTGATCGTGGAAGACAATTTTTCATTACTTAATTTGTAAAATTTTTATTTGGATCCATATTGCGTTCCTTTTACAGCATGATATCAGTTCTAGTTTTAAAGGAGGTGAAGCTTCACTTATATGATTGCAAAGTATTAAATATAAGAGGGAACCAGTTTCTACCTACTCATTTATGGGATGTCTTCACAATTATTTTAACTCTGGCCTTATTGTACATAGACAAGTAATACTTGCTTTCATGTGCTTCAATTCTTGGGAAGGAAGGCCAACCGAGGACTAGGTGGGAAGGGGATGAATCTAGCTAGACTATTAATGTCTAAGCTATTTCTTTTAAGACTTCAAACTAAGTGGACTACAAATTTTAGTTGATTTATTTATTTACACAAGTATATTGGACACTGTAGTGGTCACTTTCTGACCCTCCCATGATTGTGACACATGTCCATTCAACTTCTGACAGCGTATGACGCGTGGCTATTTGCAGAACATTTAACCCGGTATTTTCACCCAGTTCGAATTTCGAACGGGTCGAGTGATTAACAGAAGAATCAGATCCGATTACAAAAATCTCTATCCTTAAACCCAATCTTAATTCAAATGAGGTAGTAACCTTCCCGGGACAGTTCATCCTTATCTGCAGCCGAGCACGATCCCCAAGATAGAGATGGACTCTCTCCTATATCAATTCAAATCGGGTGTTCGGCTCGACCCTTAGCAAGATAAGGGATTTAGGTATTCAAACTGAGTATGACTCCCTAATCTTATATATTTGACATGACTTGTATAAATAGGGGATCTCTTCCAACGAGAAAGAGATCACGTTCATCCGAATCTAGAGAACACAATTGTAATTGTCATTAACATAGTGAAAGTTCTCTCTTTCCACGGTTTTTTCCTTTCAGATTTTTTACGTATTTTCATTGTATTTGCGATTGGCTTTTTTTGTGATTTGACTACATCCACTTCCCTATTTTGGTGCGTGAACTGATTCCTTAGGAATTACCCTCTACATTTGATGCTTTCGTTAAGAGCTTTGAGTTCATACTCGAGACCTCTCCGTCAAAATATCCTACTCCTTCCTCTAAAACTATCCATCATGACTGACATGGTTCTGTCGAGGAAAGTGTCAACCAGACTACGGTCGACCCCATCGTTCCAAAGAGAAAGGCAAAAGTGATAGAAATGGCTGAGCCAACGGACTGTCGGCCCACCCTATCAGACGTCCACATCTCAGGTAACAACGACAATGTTAGGGTGATATATGTAATAGGAGCATGTGTCTATAGATTTATCAGTATTTGCTATAACATTTTCAATGCTATTAACATGATTGGTATCACAAGGTAAGTACATAAAATTATTCATTTTAAATTATCACAACTATATTAAAAATTATCAGTTTAGTAATTACTAATATATTAATAATTCATTTATGTTTTATATCAAATCATGAATATTAAATCATCAAATCACAATAAATATTATTTTATTAAAATTGTTTAACAAGCACCCATCCATATATTAATTAAAGTGTTATATCATTTACATGATTTATTAGATATTAAATACAAATTACATGACTTATTAAACGGTAAATATAATTTAATCAATTAATTTCTATTTAATAAATTAAAGTATAACTTATAAAAAAATCACATAGCTAGTATAAGGATATAGCTTATCTTTTTACAATCGAAACGGTTCGAGAATCGTCCAAATCGGACCTTGGATGCTCAAAATATCGAAACGGTTCGAGAATCGTCCAAATTGGACCTTGGATGCTCAAAATATCTCTCGAACACTAAAATACATAAAAATGGATTAAATATGAAATAAAAAAATTTAAATTGTAAATATTATAATTTTTTGGGGTTTTATGTAAAATTACCTTTCTTAATGGATCGGGTTTGGATTGCTTATTGGGTCGAGTTCAGATCCGATAACTCAGACCCAACAAACTTAAATGAATATGGGTTAATGGGTTTTGGGTTTTGTTTTATTGGGTGATCAGGTTTAAATTATTAGGTTGGATCCAACATAGGGGGAGAGCAGAGGAGAGAGGCAGAGAGAGAAGAAGGGAAAGAGGGAAAGAGAAGAAGGGAAATAGAGAAGGAAAAGAAAAAAGAAAGAAAGAAAAAAGAGAAAGTAAGGAAGTAGAAGAGAGGCATGGCCAGCCTGGTAGCCAGCCAGAGGTGGTGCGATCAAGGGCGGTGCAGCCAGGGGCAGCGCTGGCCATGGCCTGGGTAGCCGTAGGTGGCACAACGCATGGGAGGAGAGGTTGTGGTGATGATTTTGATGGAGATGATGGTGGAAATCGTGGTAGATAAATGATAAAATTGAAGATGGGGAAGAAAGGAGGAGATGCGAAAGATTGAGACTGAGGAAATAGAGGAGTTAATTTGATGGAAGTGGTGGTTGATTTTGAGGAAGAAGATGGAATTAGTGGTAGATTTTTGTTAAATTGAAGGCGATGGAGATTAGAAGAAATGGAGAAGAAGAAAGGGAGCTAAAGTGGCCTCCAGGGTTGATCGACGGTGATGGAATGGCTGGAGGGGCACCGGCAGTGGATTGGGCACTGGTCTTGGTGGGGGGTAGAGAGATGTGAATGGGGAGAGAGAGAGAAGATGTGGAGAGAGATTGAATTAGAGAGAGAAAAAAGAGAGTAAAAGGGAGAAGAGAAGAGGTAGTGGAAGAGATCGGCTGGCTTATAGGGGAAGGAAGAAAAATGATTGGAGATAAAAGAAAAGAGAAGAAAGAAAAATGAATTTATTTAATATTATTTTATAGGATAAAATTTAACTAGTTCCGAATAGTTTTCAAAAATTATGTAAAATAGAAAATATTACCCGGAGAAATAATGTGAAATCAGATTCAAGAATTTCAGTCCGATTTGCAAATTAAAATCTAGAAATGTATCACCGATACTAGTCGACACCTGTTCGACCAAATTTTTGAATAATTCAGAAAAAATCCTAAAAATACGCTAAGATTGAAATATGATTTAAAAAATAATTTTAAAATAGATTCTTGAAATTCAACTTCATTTTTAAATTAAAAATCATAGAATCAATTATCGGCATTGGTCGACACTAAATTCAAGGATTTTTCAAAATAATTCAGAAAAATTCTAAAAATTTAAAAAAAATCTAAAATATTGAAAAATGATATCTGAAGTTGAAACTAGTTCAATCTGACAATCAAAAGGTCAAGTCAAATTTTTACGCCGTATCGAGTACTCATACTATGACACGTATATCTAGGGCAGGCGGTCACATCTCGTCTTGTCTCCTCTCATTGAAGGACTCGTACGTGCCATCTCACCTCATCATCCCCACTCATCCAAACTCTCAATGTTACATCCATCATGACTCTGCGAAGGAGTGTTCAAAATTATAGTTTCCTAATTTTCAGAAATTTCTAGATTTCTAAAAGTTGTCTTTTAGTTTCTTTTCGTTTTATTTTATTTTTCTTTCATCCAAACTCACAAATTTTCATATATCATGAGTTTGCAAGGGATTATTAAGAGTAGAATTAGGATTAGGTATTGCTAATTGTATTAAGACTTGAGGTTTCCTTTTTATTACACCTGAGTTTCTATTTCCATGTACTTGTAATTTCTATATATTCGTGTATTGGCCTCGTCAACAATACACAATTCTCAGATCCTCCAAATGATTTAAATCTAGAAATCTGATAAAAAGGGTAAAAAAATGGTTGAAAAGTCAAAAAGTAGAAATAAAATACTATTAGATATAAACTTTTAATAATTTATTCAGAAAATTAAAATGTAAATGTCTTTGGGTGAATTTTTTTTCCCTTTCTCCTTTTATTATTATGATTCATTTCTAAACATATGAAGGGAAAAAAAATTCTTTATCCTTTTATTTTGATTCATCTCTAGACAAATAAACAGAAAATACATTGGGCATCAAGATATTTGAACTTAAATAAAAACAAACTTGGGTTAAGAAATAGACAAGTTATACCATCTTCTTTTTTTGTGTTTTATATTACTTAAATTCAATAAGAAAATTTTATTTGTTTTTCCCAAAGTTTCAATAAGAATCTCTCTCATATGTTGCAGGGTCCTTAATTTTGGGGGTCACATCAACACTTTGGTGCAGCCACTTACTTTAGCTGTTTGGTTAAGGGTGGAAGTGAGGAAGTGAAGAAGTGAGGAAGTGGTAATAGTTCCCTTTGGAACTTGGGAATTGGTTACTAAGTTTTCTGGTGTTTGGATGTTGTTGGGAAGTGTGGTTTGGAAAATGTTATGTCTTTTCTGATGTTTGGATGGTAATATGGAAGTGAAAGTGGAAAAGTTGACTACAAAGTTGACCACAAAATAATATTAAATTAAAAATTAATTAAGAAAAATAAAAATTAGACTGTAATTAGAATGCAAGTGAGATTTACATGAGCAAAAAATTAACTGTTTTGTGCTACAACTTATTACAAATGAGATTTACATGACCACAAAATTAACTGTAGTACTCTGGAAATGAGGAAAACGTTGTGTAAAAGAGAAAAGTGAGAAGGAAAAGAACTTTTTCTATTTTCCTTTTCCGGTGTTTGGATGAACAGCGAAAATGAGAAAAGACACTTCCCACTTTCTCACTTCCACCCAATTCCTTGAATCCAAACAGCCTAAGGTTGAACTAGATTATGACATGACGGGCTCTGGTAATATTTAAAACTAATTATGATTACAGTAAAACCTCAAAATTGTGCTGAATATGGAATATATATTAACTTATATATAATTCTAATATACATAACTGTTTTGTACTATATATTAAATATGTAGCCACAGAAAAATTTTGCATATAAACCCAAATTACTTATCACAGGGACGTTTCTCGCAGGGAAGCGTGTCTCTCTCCTTTCATCATGTCTCTATTATTGGATAAGATAAGTAACGATCGCTCAATATAATATCCGCTGGCCCGTTGGCCCGCAAGACTTGATGTTACATTTTTCAATATTTAATACTTTGTTCATGCATGATTTACACATCCTGAACATGATTTACACATTTGATGCCTATCATTTACGTCGATTCTATCATTGTTTAAGCTAGCTGTCTAGGAATTATTCCTTGTTCTATGCAACCTAGTTAATTAGTAACTAGTAACTAACTAGTATTAAATTAATTACTTGTATTATATTTAATTATTATACACGGTATCTATAGCTCTCCAACTCGATCCTTCTATAAAAGGGGACCCTTTTCCTCTCCCTTGAGCAACACTACAAGCAAATTACCAATTCAAGAAGAAAAACTGAGGAGAGGCGGCGTTTTAGAGAGATCATGGGCATCACCTTGTACCAACTTACGAACGTCGGAGACCACAAGGCCGAGGTTATTGCCTGGTCGGGTGCAACGACAATGGCTTTGGGGATCAACGGCACGTATACGCCCAACATTTACATCGGCTACGAATCTAGCCCTGCAACAATCGCGGTGCTCGGGGGCGACAGCCTGACATGGAAGCTCTACGACGGCGGCAAATACAGATTGCAGGTTGATGTGTCCAGAGACAGAGGCACAACTTATCGTCCCGCGGGAGTCATTTATGTCAATGGTAATCTCAAATGGTTCAATGTTTGGATATGTAACAACTCTATTGTGATAGAGAACACACAAGGTGTGTTTCAGAGGCTTAGCGATTTGACACCGTTTAGGTTCTTCGTCGCCACCGTGGGGGGAACCGTTGGAAGTAATGATCCTGCGTGCATGCTTGATTACGTCTTTGAATAAATATTGATTTCTGTTGTGTATGATTGTATGTTGTGATCATGAATGAATAAATATTAATGAAGTAAAGACGTCTTTGGATTTCTATTGTGTATATTATATGTTGTGATAATGAATGAATAAAGATTAATGAAATAAAGAGTTCTATTTATATGTTCTGTGTATATTGTATGGTTTAATGTATTTTTCTAGCCAAAAGATTGAAACAGGGACCTTCACAAGCCACTCCCAACCATTTACAATTACTCCAAAGATTCTCGACAGTATATTACATCCGTGATGCATCAAGTGGAAGAAAGTTTAGCTTCGGATGAAAGTTTTGCTTTCAAAATAAACCCTAGAGTTTGCCTGCTTGCAGACCAAGTTTCACATGCTTTTAGAACCGTGTCCCCACCAAAGTACAATACCATTTACTATGTATTTTGTAATGGTTTTTTACCTATACGAGACCTTGGCGCTGGATGATTTGATAAAAATAGCGCATAAGAACGTGGATTCAATGCGCCTCGTGTGCACTTCATGGACGCCTTCATCTGGGGCGTTTGTCCACATCAACTTGTGGTTTGTACCTCACCTGCGCTTTATGAGCGCGTTGGTCCGGGATTTTTTTTTTTTTTCTCACCGCGAGCACGATGAGCTGTTGGTTTGTGTGGACCCCACTGGGCGGTGGTTCTCATCCGCTGGGGCCACCATCAACTTACGGCTCACCGCACTCAGAGCATTATACAGTGAGCAAAAAAATTCTTGATCGGGGCGTTTGTCCACATGTCTTTGTAGTTTGTCCACCAAAGTATGTAAGTTGCATTGCTAAAATGAAACATTCTGCATATATGTACATATTTAATGTTTATTCATTTATGAAACACTTTTAGTTATTGTAACATTATACACGCACACATACAGAAAAATGTATATTTTTCGGTAATCTTCAGGATGATGCCGCTTTCGAAAATAACTAAAATTACTAAAAGTCCCTGTTGTTCAAAAAAGACAGTTATTCTTGCTATGAGATTAGTTTTATATTATTTATTATTAATTTTTCCCTCTTTATTCTATTTCTACCTTTCTCTGTGTCTCTACACGCTGTCAGATCTGAATTTCGAATTCGCAAAGAACGTCGTTCTAACAAAAGTAGGATCAGATATTGATTTTGAGTTTGCAGACTTTGAAGGACTGGGGTGTAACTAAACATTATTTCCCAGATATTTACCATTTTAATTTGCTATTTGAAATATTTACATATTTTTTTAATAAAATTTTTGTATCACGCATGTTTTTTCATTATCACATGAATTGAATTTTTGTTTCTTTTTATTCGCAGATGAAATAGTATCAGCTTATAGCAACCGAGAAAGAAGAAAGAGTTATTTTTTGTATCGTTGTATGAGAATTGCGATCAAGGTCACAGTGTTAATGTAGAAAGGATGTAAATTGAACTGCGACCAGAGTCGCAGTTCAATTAATATTTTATATATTTGTTATTAGCTGCTCCTGTTTTATAGATTTTATTACATTAAGAACTTTTCATTTATGTTCCCAATTATGTTGTATTTTTTTTAATTTGTTTGAATATAGTGAAGCTTACTTTTTTTTATGAGCACTGCGACCATCGTCGCATAATGATTGTGGTTTTAATTAACTTATTTGAACTGCGACCGCTATCACTATTTTTAATTATTTGAATATATTGTCAACACAGTGTTTTGGTTGTCACTGCGACCAAAGTCGCAGTTTTCATAATTCATTATAGAAGATCGCATTTGATGTTGAAAATAGCGGCCCTATTTATAATTATATGGATAGTGATCACAATCAAAGTTTTTGCTGAAGATCAGATATTTTTATCTTAAGACAACCTGATAGGATATATTTCCAGCCAATCTTTGTATTTTTTGAAATCCTTTTTTTTTACTTTCGTAGAAAGAAACTTTTGACTTATCTTAATATCTGCGACTAAAGTCACTATTTTTAATATAGTTTTATATATTAATTTATATAGCGATCTTTGCCCGCAGTCTGTATCAAAAAATTGAGAATTTTCCATCAACACAAAAAAGTGTGACCATAATTAACTTATCACATAAACCTCACAAAAAGAGCATTAAAATTTATTTATTTAATAGACCTTACAAAATAAAAGTATTAAAATGCATACAAAGAATACAAATTGAAATTATTATGAAAATAACAGAATATTCTAGTCGTCCTCGTCATCACCATCATAATCATCTTCATCTTCTTTATTCTGATTGTCTTCCTCTTTCGTCTCGCTTTCCTTCTTTTCAGGGAAAGAAGAAGGAGAAGACAATTTTAAATTTGTAAAATTCAAGAATAAGTTTATAAATCTAGTTATGACTGTTGTTTTTTTTAGAAATGAAAGGCTAATGCTCTCAAAAGACGTGAAATGACCGAAATTTATTATTTGGATTTTCAAAAACTGTTATTAAGGTGACTGTTGAGTTTTCAAAAACTAGATAAAAAAGTAAGAATTTATTTAATTGAATCATTTATGGCGCGAGGACTCTAAGGCTAATATTCTTTCGGTTTATTACGGTTTATTATGACATGATTTGCAAATTAACTTTTTTAAATTTTTATTTTATTGATTTTTTATTTTTAACAATATTTAAAATAACTTTACGGTATCTTTATTAAAATATTAGATTCCTTATTGAAAACTGTGACCATGGTTGCAGTATCTTGTATATGACTTTTTAATCAATACGTCTTGGTTAGCATTCCAGAACTGTGACTTGGTTTATTCAGCATAGCGATCAAGGTCGCAATACACATACAATGTATAATATAATGAATTTTATGAAATGTGTCACACTCTCAATTATTTCTTATAAAATGCAATCAAGATCGCAGTACTGACTAAAATAATTTTTTTTTTAAATTACTCTATGTATTGTAAATTGTATTGTAATTAGAGGCTGCGACCATGACCACAGTGCTTAAATGAGAGCAATTGTTATAATGTATGTGTATTACGATCTGTATCGCACTACTGATAGTTGATGCAATCAACTGATTAAGTAAATGCGATTTTGATCGCAGTTTTTAATACATTTGTAAAATAAAAAACAACGACTATGGTCGCAGTCCTTCACACATATGCAAAAAATGTACAAAAATTAACTGAAGTTGACTAACAGATATGTTTTATAAATAATATATTTAAGAAAATTCACAATTTATATTCTGTATCTGTTAAACAATAAAACTCATTAAATAATATTTTCATGTACTTTCATAATACAAAAAAAATTATATGTCAATCTTCAAATATCATTTTTCTAATTTTTTCAGTTTCTTCATCCCAACTTTTTTTCTTATCTGCGAGAAACATGTATGCAAGTTCGCCTCTCAATTTCTGTACAATCATATCTGTTATAACGTCAACTGCTGAAGAACTTTCAAATGCTATCCTTTCAATGTATTTGTATGCATATACAATGCAATCAATACTGATCAATATACGGAAAAAAATGTATATATGAGATTAAATTTTTTAACTATAATAAGAAATAAATTTATATAAACCTTATAAATTAAACATACAGGTTAGCCTGTTGGAGATATTTTTCATACTTTATATAATTTTTCTTCATCTTTTTATTGGAATCTTGTTCAAAAAATGTAACATTCTTTCTTTCTGTATTTACAAAAGAAAAAATAACATTTAGTTTTAATGCCATTTAATTCAAAGAAATTGAAAATGTTAGATCAAGTTTAACTTACCATTGTTCTAACATCAGTCTGGTACAGTTTTAAGATGTTACTTGATTTATCCACGGAAATAAAAGGTTATAAAAAGCCACTCTTCTGTTTGGCAATCGAAAATCAACAGGGTCCAGTGGAATCTAGCATCATCGGTACTGTGTTTATGATTGATCGGGAAGAACATATAATGTATGTAACTAATCCAGTCTTTTGATTGTTCTTGATGAAATATTCTTCGAGATCATTATTTTTAGATACAATACTGTACTATAAAAATTAGACCATACAAACATTAAAAGATTAAAAATATAATGCATTATTAATATCTAAATTTATACGAATATAATGTCATTAAAGTATTAATACACTGTGACCAAGATTGCATCATGATGAATAATAATAACTGCGACTAAAGTCACACTCTTCTTATTCAAGATGAATAATAATAAAAAGTCACTGAAGTATTAATACACAGCGACCAAGATCGCAATCATCATGTTGCGCACGCCTGGTACAACAACCTATGAGGAATCCGCCAATTTGGAGATAGATGCAGCCGGAGATGTACCCAACATGACAATAACAGAGAAACAATAGAGAAAAGCAATCAACGCAGTATTTAACGAGCTTCGACAATTTGCCTACGTCCTCGCGGCAAGGGAGAGAGATTTTTTTGATTCAACAATCAATATAATACAAGAGGAATACTTGAGAGATTTTCCTTGGATACAATACAAGAGGGCTCTAACCCTTATTTATAGCCACAGAGTCTCAGAGTTTTAGAAAACTGTGATTGGATTCGATCCCGAAATAGAAAAGGAATCCGAATTCTAAAAGGATAGCCAAAACGCATCTGTCGGTCAACTGGGCGGTCGACAGACCCTTGTTCACGGTCGATCGTATCGGTCGACCGGACCCAACAGAGAACAGCCTTGCTTTCAGTCGGTCAACTGGGCAGTTAACCGATCCATGCCACGGTCGACCGGGCAGTCGATCGTGCTAATCCTCTTCACGTCGTGCATACCGGTCAACTGACCAGTCGACCAGTCCCTCCTCCGGTCGACCGGGCGGTCGACCGAGGTCTTCTCAGGCCTGCTACACGTGTCATTTCTCGCTCCCTTTGTTTACCGATCTCTGTACTATCTTTCTCTACCTCCTCTATCTCCTCTCTCCCTACAATTCTCCACTTCGGTGAAGATTTTTCAAATCTGATCCGAATTCCAACGAACTCCAATATATCACCTGGAGAAATCGACACACGATCTCAGCAAAATCGACACACGATCACAGCTTGAACGCTCTGGGCGAAATGGACACACGATCTCGACAAAATCGACACACGATCTCTATTTGGCCAACAGACGAAACCTGTTCCTTCAAACGAATCGCCAGCATACGTACAATTAATTTCCACTGATCTCACTAGATACAAACTGAGTTTGTTATCGCCACTTGCAACTCTCGCCAAACTCCAGTATCAATTGTAAGCTTCCAACTCAGCTCAACTATCAACTGGGATGCACCTTACATGACTTCCTACACTTCACCAACGAGAACTTCCATACATGCCGATTACCGAACGTGTCTCTAACTCAGCAACTACATGACCTCACGAAGAACTCATCATGAGTCAACACTGACTCTCCAATTGATTAGCTTTCACCAGTCTACATGTCTTCAGCTGACGGTCCAACCAAGTCTGAATAGAGCATACCGAATACCATCATCGGCTTCATCAACTGGATGCACACCCCTCCTATGCAAGCTCAACTGTCTTCTCACCAAAAGATCATTGTTCATCGAGATCACAATACCTCACCTCTACGTGAAATCCAACTAGCCACAACACTTCACCTCTACATGAAGTCTCTCCACCTCTACGTGAAGTTCCAATCGGCCACAACGCTTCACCTCTATATGAAGTTCCAATCAACTTCTCGAGAAGCAAATAGTTTCATATAGGTTACATCACCAAATGTGATTGCGACTGCCTACGTACCTTGCCCAAAAGGATCAAGCCAATCGTAATTCATTGAAATGAGCTTCATCAAGCTCAAGTACCTGTAACTGAATCTGCAGCAGCGAACCGCCCTGGCTGAGTCATATGAACATCCTTACTACCGTCATGGAGAACAACGGCCTTCAACTTGAGCTTGTCGCAGTCACAAGCTTGAGATTCATGCTTCTTCACCCACTTTCGTGGTTTTACCTTGGTTCTAATTGCCGCAAATAACTCAACATTCTCATCAATGTCTTCAACCTATTCAGCATCAAAACTGGCTACATGATCTCCATCTGGTGTCACATCCAGTGAAGTCTTCACCGATGTCAAATCAACTGGAGATGGTGGAATAGCATCAACCTCCACCCGCTGCGATACTTCCTTGGTCTTCGTCCTCTCCACCTGCTGAGAGATGGTAGACTTCAACACTGAAGTCTCATCAAACGTGACATGCCGACTCAACATGATCTTCTTGTTTTCGGGGTCCCACAACCTGTAGCTTTCATATTTCTTTTGATATCCAAAACACAAACTTCTTTGCTCGCAGATTCACCTTGCCATCTTTGGCACTAAAGGAGGTTAGACTTTCATATTCCCGCAGCAAATCATGACCTTAAGCAGCTTTCCTAGACCAAACCTCTATTGGAGCTTTACCTCTTATCGCAGTCGATCCATTTATGAGATGGCTAGCATACACAGTCACCTTAGCCCAAAACGATTTGTCTAATCTTGCATTAGACAACAAGCACCGAACCTTCTCCAGGAAGGAACGGTTTATCTCCTTAGCCACCCATGTATACTTCTGTGAAGTGAGTACCTATACCAGTGTTTTGGCCAAATTGTAGGAATTGGTTCATGTATCTTTTAACATTACCAATCTGTAACTCCTTAATCTTCCTACCAATCTGCTTCTCCATTATTTCTTTCAACTTCACCAACATATCTAGGACTTCATACTTTGTCTCATGGGATATATCCAATAATGCCTAGATAAATTATCAATAAAAGAGACAAAGTACCTATGACCTCCAAGCGATGCAGTCTTAGCAGATCCGCAAACTCTTACGTGAACACAATCAAGAAGACCTTCTGAGTGGTGAGTACTAGTGCTGAATTTTACCTTCTTCTTGTCCAGAACGCCGTGTTCACCAACCAAGTTGCAGGTAACAGCACCTTCCGATGATCCCTTCTTTGTTGGAGCTTGCAAAGACCTTTCATCTCTGTGTCCGGGTCTCATCTGCCAGACCTATGTGCAATCACCATCTGAAGAAAGAGAAGTCTCCACCTGTAACTGTACTACCCTTCAAATAGTAGAGATTGCTCTAGCGGCGCCCTTCATCACCACCATTGAGCCTTTGGCCATCTTGAGAATACCATCTCGTATAGACACCCAAGGCCCAACGCTTTCAAAGCACCAACAAATATAAGATTTCTTTTGAGTTGAGATACATAACTCACCTCCTTCAGTTCTCATACTATCCCATCAAATATCTTAATACGGACTGTGCCCATCTTTTTCACATTACACGAATGATCATCACCCATGACTATGAAGCATTCATCTAACTTCTCAAAATTAGAAAATCAGTCCCTGTTCGGGCACACACGATAGGTAGCTCCTGTATCTAAGATCCACTCAGAATTATCTGAGTAACCAATAGTAGGAGTAGTAACTAAGAGAGAAAATACCGATGAGTCTGAGTCTGATCCATCCGCCTGTGATGTACTAACTTGAGTACTGACCACCTGCGAGAGATTTGCCTCGGTTATCAGCTCCTTCTTCTTACCTTTGGCCTTCGGACAGTCAACCTTCCAGTGCCCTAGCTCCTTGCATAAGGCATACTGGTTCCTCTTCAGATCTGTGAAGCCTGATCTGGACTTCGCTCTTTCCTGGTCACCTCTTCCCTTCCTATTAGAACTCTACCTCTTACTACTGCCAATGTCTCTGCTATTGTGCTCCCTGAAGAAGACAGCCTGTCATGTCTCCTTGCTTCATAACTCACAAGAGTAGCAGACACCTCACTGTAATTAAGGGATTTTCTACCATTTATCAATGTAAGAGTAAGGTCTCATACTCTTCTTAAGGAAGAGAATTCAATAGAATTACCACCTTATCCTCTTCAT
Organism: Agave tequilana; assembly: GCA_038442645.1. Taxonomy (NCBI): domain Eukaryota; kingdom Viridiplantae; phylum Streptophyta; class Magnoliopsida; order Asparagales; family Asparagaceae; genus Agave; species Agave tequilana. Next base: position 183,445 of record JAVJIF010008237.1, read on the forward strand.
CGATCTCCACATCCACATTAAGTAGATCTGTAAGAAGCTTTGTGTAGTTATTCATGTGTTCGTCAATGGATCATCCTCTCTGCATCTAAAAATGATAAATCTTACTCTTCAACTGTAATCGTGATTCGACGCTTTTCATCAGATACTTCTTCTCCAGGATCTTCCACAACTGCCTCGCAGATGTTTCATGCAACACATTATACTTGATGTCTTGTGTCAAACAAGACCTGATCAAGTCACACGTCGTACGGTTCATCTTGTCCCAATCTTCTTCAGTTGTTGATTCATGCTTCTTCTCCAACCGTAGAGTGTCTTCGAGATTTGATGCCGTCAGCGCATCCATCACCTCACATATCCACATACTGAAGTTGTTCTTGCCGTCGAACTTCACCACATCAATCCTCAATGGATGTGAATTTTCGAATTTCCCTAACGTATACTTTCTCCAGCCATCTTCTCAACTGATTCCTCGAAGTAATGCGGAAACAAATGGAGTTAGATAAAACAAACTAGATAAAGATAAGATCTTTACCTCCACGCGAAACCCTCGAAGAGTTTCTGAAATTATCTACTCCTTCGAATTGATTCCTCGAGCAATCCACACACTGTTTTGAGATCAAAACACGATCCAACAATCAGTCCTACCACTGCTCCGAGATTGACACACGATCTCCATCAAACAACAACTGATGCCTTCGGAGTCAACACACGATCCCACGACGAGCCGGTATGCTTTGATACCACTTGTTGAGCGCGCCCGGTGTAACAGCCTATGAGGAATCCGCCAACTTAGAGACAGATGCAGCCGGAGATGTACCTAACACGACAAGAACAGAGATACAATAGAGAAAAGCAATCAACACAATATTTAACGAGGTTCGACAATTTGCCTACGTCCTCGGGACAAGTGAGAGAGAGACTTTATTGATTCAACAATCAATACAATACAAGAGGGATACTTGAGGGATCTTCCTTGGATACAATACATGAGGGCTCTAGCCCTTATTTATAGCTACAGAGTCTTAGGGTTTTAGAAAACTCTGATTGAATTCGACTCCAAACTAGAAAAGGATTCTGAATCCTAAAAGGATAGCCAAAACGCGTCTGTGGACCGGGTGGTTGACCGACCCTTGTCCATGGTCGACCGTACCGGTCGACCAGACCCAACAGAGAGCAGCCTGCTTTCAGTCGGTCGATCGGGTGGTCGACCGATCCATGCCACGATCGACCGGGCGGTCGACCGTGCTAATCTTGTGCACGTCGTGCATACCGGTCGACTGTCCAGTCGACCGGTCCCTCCTCCGGTCGACCGGGAGGTCGACCGAGGTCTTCTCAGGTTTGCTACACGCGTCGTTCTCTCGCTCCCTTTGTTTACCGATCTCTGTGCTATCTTCCTCTATCTCCTCTCTCCCTACACATCATATTCAGGATGAATAATAATTACTGCGATCGAGGTCGCAGTCATCTTATTTAAGATAAATAATAATAACTGCGACAATTTAAGATGAATGATAATAACTGCGATCAAAATCATAATTTTCTTATTTATAATGAATAATAATAACTGCGACCAATGTCGCAATGTCTCATTCAAGGTCGCAGTTTTACATATTATACTCTTGTACAAAAAAATAAAATGAAAGATAGGATTACCCATGCTTCACTGCGAAAGAATAAGCTTTTCAATTCATCCCTATTTTCAAGATGCTTCATGTAAAAATGAATGATATTAGAATCTAAATCTTTCTTGAACAGTAGATCATCTATCTCATTTTTAACAATATGTATTGCATTATCTAAATCCTGATATGTAATAGCACTGTAAAAAGTAACATTTTAAAGTTAACACTATGAATTAGTTCTTGATGAATTAAAATTTTCATGATTATATTTAAACTGCGACCTTGGTCTCAGTTATATCAATTTCAACATTTTTTTCAAAAGTTAGAAGGAAAATTTAAAAAGAAAAAGAAAAAATTAACTTACTCAGAGGTGGTTTTGTAGAAAAGATTTGACGTGTACTTGTTTTTGGCGCTGCACGCTTGTGTAAATAATACTTTCATTTAGATCCCTATTTTTCAACTAATTGTTTCTTTTTTTTTATTGTGTTGAAGTCAGAATCAGTAATTTATGTCTTAGCCTGGGAATATTCTCCTTAGCTTGTATAATTATTTCCTAAATTGATTTCTTTTTTTGTTTTGGGTAAACAAAATTGGAGCCATTATGATCTCTTTTGTAAGCTTTGACTCCCCTCTCCATATATCCTTTGGAGACATCCATAATTTTTTCCTTTAAAAGCTTCATTTTTCACCCAAATAAGAGTATATTCTTTTTTTTCTCTGAAGCTTTGTCTTTCTGAATATCAAGTATTTGTTGAGTTAAGTTTAGAGTAAAACTTGAAAAATCAGAACCTGTAATACTTATCTCATATTTTTCATGCTTGATATTCTCCTCATCCTCTTTTTTTTTCTTCTCCTACTTCTCTTTCTCCTCTTTAATACTCTTAGCCTCCTTGACCTTCCACCTTGTTTCCTTCTCCTTTACCTTTTTCCTCCTCATCCTCCTCTTCCTTTCTCATCTACTCTTTCTCCTCTTGCTCCTTCCTCCTCTCCTCCTCCTCTTCCTTCGCCCTCTTCTCCTATCCTCCATCTCATTTTCCACTTCTCTATCTTCGCTTCCTTTCTCCTCTTCTCATTCTTTTGCTCCTCCTCGTTCCTCTTTTCACTCCTTTTTCTCAACATTGGCGACTCTCAACAGCTCTTCTTTCTCTTCTTTTACCTTCATCTTTTGATTTTGGTTCCTTAATTTTTTTCTCTTTGCTCTCTTCTCTACTTTCTTGTTTCTTCTTTTTTTGTTTTCTCATCTTCATTTTTTTTCAAATTTTCTTTCTAACTCATAAACTTTGTTCTTCAAAATTTTCATTCCTAAGAATCTCTAATTCATTAGCTGTTTCATCCGGGGATGCTGACAAATAACCTATAATAGTTGGTTCTTTCATACTCTCCTCAACTATATTCATAGGTTCTTGTTCCTTCGAGATATCAGCTTCAATATTTCATCATTTATCTTCTCTTCTTCGTCTTCTTCTTCAGGAGCAAGACCTATCACAATTTTTTTATCCTTGAAAATGTTGACCATTCAATTTAAAACTTGAAAGTCATGTAAAACACATATCAATATATAACCAATCTTTCAGGATTGCGACTAAAGTTGTAGCAAAAAATGCAAAAGTTTTGCTTTTCATCAGGACTGTGAGTTTGATCGCAGTCAAAATAATTATCTATTAGGTGTAACTGAGTACAGCGCTCTTAGTTGCAGTATGAATTTTCATCTTCAAATAATTTGTTTTATCAGGACTGCGACTGCGCCCTTAGTCATAGTATGAATTTTCATCTTCAAACAATTTATTTTATCAGGACTACTACTTTATTAAATTTAATACAATATTTTAATTGTCTTTTAAAACTGCGACTATAGTCGCAGTCATAAAAAACATCAAATTATTGGGAATAAATATTACTCCAAGTACAATAATTTTTTTAAAACAAAATTACAGATAGAATGTGAATAGTGTTGTTTATACTAATATTTTCTTCTTCAATCTCTGATAGAATAATTTCAAGCAGGGCTTTCCTAATATTGTGGAGGTCCCATCTTACTGTCCTGGGAGTTTTTTTTCTCTATTCTCTTTCTTTGCTCAAAAATTTCAGCTCTTTCACATAGCCAATACTACAACAGTATTAGTATATCTGTTTATACAATCAGTGTTCATATATAAGCAATTTACAATAATTTTTAACAAATAAATAATTTATATTTACAAGAATTTGTACTGAGCATTCTTACAGCTCAAACGTGGTATGCCTAAAAATGTCAATGGATTTAAGGAGGAACTGCCACATAGTTTTAACCCAACAAATGATCTTCATCAGCTGAATATTAGTAATTTGCTCCACAAAATACCATGACATAGTGCATTTGCAGTCAGAGAAGAAGAGAGTTGATGATATATACAAATGATCAAAGTTGTGAAGTCCTGAGCTGCAAATCTTTATCTGTCTTTTATAATTTCATTTAATGTCACTTGCTGCTCTGGCTACTCATCTTTTATGACATCTAATTTACTTCTCCTCTTCTTTTTCACCAGAAGATCATTCAAAGCATCTTCAGTAGATATTTTTGTGATCTACTTAATATTTAAGAAATAATGTTTAGTTACACCCCTGTTCTTCAAAGTACAATTCTTATTCATTATGAAATCTGCACCGTTGATAGGTACACCAAAGGTTAGGGTTACATCCTCTACTGTTAGTTCGATCTGTTTGTCACTTATTAGAAAGCTTCTTAAGTCCCTATCATACTAGTCTACAATCTTCAAAACAATGATATTTTGATTTGAGCCTTTTGTCTCCTCTACATTTCTCATTGTAGAATGCCGTGAAAATTTTACTGAATGGCATCTCCTTCATGGCACTGACAAAATCAGAATGAATGTACTTTTTGAATTTTCTGCTTAATTCTCGCATTGGCTTTAGGCTCGATCTCATTAGACAAATTTTCACTTCTTACATAACTACTGATGAAAAACATTAAAACATAAGTCCACAATAAACAAAACCTCGGCTGCAGTATTTATAAGTAACTTAAATAATAAAAGGACTGCGATCTTGGTCGCAATTATAAAAAATAAGTTATAAAAGACTTTCTTAAGGGACTGCTGTTACATAAGACTACGACCAATGTTGCAGTCTTCTAATCAACTTAATTACTTAACGTATGAGAATTTGGTCGCTGTTTTATAAAACTACGACCACGGTCGCAGTATCGTATTTAACTTAATTAATAAAAAAGACTGCGACCCTTGTCGCAAAAGTGGAAAAAAGTTACACAATACTGCGACCAAGGCGCAATTTAAAATAAAATAAATTTCAAAAGTGAAAATGACGTTAAAAATAATGCGATCGTGATCACAGTGCTCTTAACAGTAAAAAGATTTGGGAACTTGTTAAAAAAAATTTAAATCTTAAATATTATTTTTCACAAACTGCGACTTCTATTGCAGTTTCTGAAAACAAACAAATTAAAAAAAAGATTTTAAGTCGCAATAAAGTGATTGAATTATGATTAAAAAAGATTTCTAAAACTAAAAAATTAAAAATTAATGTGATCATGGTCGCACTCTTTTAAAAAAATTAAAATGTTTTTGAAGTTAGAAAGTTCAAAATTTTAATAAAAACTCCATTTTTAATCGAAATTTTCGGTTTAGTTTTAATAATTTAGAAAATTAAACACTGAAATTAAAAAAAATTAGCGACAAGACAGCGATCTAAAGCGAATTGATATTAAAAAGGTGAAAAGTTCTTTAAATACAAATGTTTTGAAAAATTTTCTGAAAAAACCATAAAATTTTTGTTAGGGCACCTAATAATCTAGAGTTTCAAGTTTTTTTTTCTTTTGCGACTGTTGCTTTCTTTCTGGTCATCTTGATCAGATCTTATTTTATAAATTTAAATTTTGGTGTGGATGATTTAGAAATTTAGAACTCAAGATTACTGAAACTGATTTTGGTTTGAAAAACTCAAATTTTAGAACTATATTTTTTTTGGGAGGGGGGAGTAGTTCTAGCCAGGTTTACAGTAAAACTGAGAATATTTTAGTTATTCGGCAGTTGTAAAGTGATTGATAATCTTTTGAGCGAGATGTTTTGTCTTTCTAATGCCTAACTATTCAGACATACAGCTGATTAACGCCACGTCGCGCCAGCTGAGAAACACTCTCGGCTAGCGTCTGAGGTACAGAAACCCCATATATATATATATATATATATAATATATATATATATATATATAATATATTATATAGAGAGAGAGAGAGAGAAATGTATATCAGCCCGCGGGCTGAGAGTATTCTCTCAGCCTGCGGTGACGTGGCTCAATTTGTCACCCACTGACTTGCGGCCCGCTTTTATGTAGAAGTTAAATTACCAAATACCCCTATGATAACTTTTCCTTATTATTTATTATTATTTTTCCCCCCTTTTATTTTTTGCCGCTCTTTATATGATATAAATTACTTTTCACCCTATTTCCTGACCTCTTTTTGAAAGATCTAGTTTCACCTTTTCAGTCTGCGATAAACTTTTTTCTGAAAATATAAAATCTTTTCAGATCAATTTTTTTCTGCAAAATATTTAATGTCGACGTCTGAGCAGTATACCGCGATCTTAATATGGAAGATATTGCATCTGGTTCTACTTTCTCTCAGAATATTGAAAATCTTGAAGGGTTGACATCTCTGCATGCCGATCAACAGGTTTTAATTGTTTATATCTATTTTAAAAACAATTTCTTAAATATTTAATGTTTTCTCTTTAGACTGTGAGGTACTGCGACCGTTTTAATATTCGGTCACAATCTTATTTGAAAATAATCTCCGGCTGTGAATTCTTTTTTCCTAGGGTATGCATCTTAGGTCGCAGTCTTTAGTAGGAGTAATATATATTTCTTCACATACGGATAACTGCGACTTAGGTCATAGTCTTTAGTAAGGAGTAATATAGATTTCTTCACATGCGGATAACTGCGACTTAGATCGCAGTCTTTAGTAAGGAATAATATAGATTTATTCACATACTGATTACTGCGACTTAGGTCGCAATCTTCAATAAGGAGTATTATAGATTTCATGCCGTATGTGAAATCTTATTTTTATTTACTGCGACTTAGGTCGCAGTCTTTAGTAAGAAGTAATATAGATTTCTTCTCATACGGATAACTGCGACCTTGGTCGCAACAGCTGATAAGAAGTAAATTGTTTTCATCTCTTATGCGACCTTGGTCGCATTTATATAACTTATATTTTAGAATACAGTGATATCTAAAAAATATTTATATTCATTTAATTCGTGTAAATTCTTTTTGTAGGATATGAATGCACATGCAGAAATGTCTGGAAGCTCAGATAAGTTTATAGGGAAACAGTTCCTGTCGCATATGGAAGCATACAATTTTTACAATTGTTTTGCAAGGAATAGAGGTTTTAGCGTGAGAAGAAAAGTACAGATAAGTCACGGAAGCCTCCTCATGAGATTATTTGCAGAAGATTTTGCTGCAACAAGGAAGGGCTGAAGAAGTTGTGTGACAAAAGACAAGAGGGCTTACAGTGCATCGTCGAGTTTAACACTAGAGTAGCTTGTCCTGCTGAGATGCATATCCGTCTTCGTTTATTTTTGGACTCAACTCGATATTGGGTTATCACAAAATTTGTTGATACTCATTCACATGAATTGTCTAGCCCGATAAGGTACATCACCATTACTCTCACCAGAATCATCGTTCAAAAATTAGCAGAAGCATTATGACCAATCTGGTTGATGTTGGAATGCGGCCTTCAAATATTTCCCGCGTTGTTAATGCAATGAGCCAGGGAGAAGGCTGTGAAGAAGTGCGCCCTCAACAAGTTATTGATTTCACTCGTCAACGTAGAAATAACTGCGGTCATGAGTTTATTGCTATTATCAAATATTTTCAAGAGAAAGCCGAGACCGATCCAGAATTCTTCTTTTCAAGTGAAGTTGATAACGCGGGCACACTTAGAAGCATTTTTTGGGCTGATGGAAGAGCTATTTCCTCGTATCTGAGCTTCTGTGATGTGATCGTTTTTGACACCACATACAGAACTAATCACTTGAGCTTGCCATTTGCTCCATTCACTGGAGTAAATCATCACCGGCAGTCAATTTTGTTCGGCTGTGCAATGCTTGCTGATGAGCAGAGGGATACTTTTGTTTGGTTATTCCAAAAATGGCTCAAGTGCATGCATGGAGTTGAACCGAAGCTGATTATTACTGATCAGGATGCGCAGATTGGTGAGGCCATCAAGATTGTTTTCCCGACGTCTCGGCACCGTTACTGTTTCTGGCATGTACGGAAACATATTGCCGAGCAACAAATCCCAATGGCTAACAAGTATGGAGAAGATATGGTCTCCGATTTTCATGCTTGGTACACCTCCCGCGATATAAGCACTTGTGAGGAACGATGGCGTCTGATGAGTGAAAAATATCAGTTAGAAGAAGAAGATGGCAGTTGGTTGATGAAGATGTACAGGTTTCGTGGACATTGGGTTAATGCATATCTCAAGGATGTTTTCTGTGCTGGAATGACAACCAGTCAGAGGTCCGAGAGTATTAATTCCTTCTTGATGGTTTTGTTAACTCAAACACTAAACTAGTGGAATTTGTTCACCAATATGATAAAGCCGTTGCTTCCCGTCGTGCATCTGAATCTCTTCAAGATTTTAGGGGTTTGAATTCTGTGCCCAATTGTACATCCAATCCATATGAGATACAGGTTTCGAAGTTGTATACACCGAAGATTTTTCAGTTGTTCCAAAAGGAATGGGCAGTTATAATGACACTGTTTTTCAGAAGAGGTGGAACAGGACAAACCTGGATCAACATATTTTGTTGGTAGTTTTTCAGAATCAAAAGACAGTTGGGAAAAGGTCAGTTATGATAAGCGAGAGGAACTTCATGTTTCTTGCAGTTGCTCGTTATTTGAAACAGAGGGTATCCTATGTAGACATATTCTGTGTATTTTGTGGCGCAATCACGTTACACATATACCGGAATCATATATACTTCAGAGATGGAGGTTGGATGCTCGTTACAAAAACGTTGCAATTGAAAATGGCATGAGGCCTTTTCCCAGTCAAGGCACTCCACGGACGGCTAGATTGTGGTCAGTTCGTTCAAAATTTAATGCAATTCTGGACATGGTCGCTGATTCTGATGAAAATATTTCAAAGTTGGAGGGAGTTTTGGAAAGTTTTGCCCAAAATACCACTAGAGAATACAGAGCAATGTCAGGAAATGATCATTCATCACATCCTAAGACTGCCGTTGGTTCCAGTGGATCCGTTGTCATATTGCGAGATGGTGAAGAATTGAATATACGTGATCCAATTGGTCCTTTACCAACCAAGGGGAGACCTAGAGCTGCATCCAGGCTTAAGTCTGGTTTTGAAGATTCTATATATCAGAAGGAAGTTAAGCATCGAAGATGTGGTAACTGCCAAGAGCTGGGCCATTACAGACTGGTTGTCCGTTAATGGTATATTACATTAAAACCTGTTAATCATTTTTTATAACGATTAATCTTTAAAATTCTTACTATTTATTTTTTTTATTGGCAGAAGAAGTAGGTTTGGGTTGCCTCCATCTCGAAGGAACAAAGACTTCAATTTTTTATGAAGTGCGACCAGGGTCGCACAGTGTAGAGAGATTAAGTCGTATTCTGACACTGGCGTGTAATTATAATCAGATTTATTATCATTCTTTGATTTCTACTGTATTATTTTTGTATGTACTTGTACTTTAAAGTTTTAATGCTACAAAATTCTACTTTATAGTTTAATTTTTTTGTACATAATGTAGTCAGAGACTTTGGTCGCAGTGTACATGGTTCATTGCGACCAAGGTCGCAGTGTTCTTATTGATAAAGATGGCCAGCAACTGCAATCTAGGGTCGCACTACATGTACTGCGACTTAGGTCGCAGTACGTTAGGTAGGTGTTTCCTTTATATTAACACGCATAGCGACCAAGGTCGCAGTGTTGTAGTTGATTAAAACATTGCCACCATCAACTGCGACCAAAGTCGCATTGTATTTGAGATGGTGAAGACTTAAGTCGCTGTACGTTAGGTAGGTGTTTTTCTTAATATTAACACACATAGCGACGAAGGTCGCAGTGTTGTTGTTGATTAACACAATTACTGAAGGCATGTTTGTTTTAACATCAGTACGCAATAGTAAAAGCCAAGTTGTAACAAATGAAGACTGTAAATAATCAATGAAACTTATAATATATAAATGTATAGAACTGTGTATAAATTAAATCAATATAACAAAAAAATTATGCAATGAATTGCACTTGAAATATTTTTTACATTTATAAAAAAAAGTGGTATATCAATAATTTGCACGGAGATCAGTCTTCATATGTCGTATGTCGTATAATGTCTGTTTCTTCATCCTAACTCTTCTCTACATCTGCAAGTATCATGTATGCAAGCTCACTTCTTAGTTTCTGTACACCAGCAACCGTAACAGCATCAGCAGCTGATAGATGATAGCCAGACGCTATGCTTTCCATGTACTTGCATGCATATATAGTGCAATCAACACTGAAATTTTCATAGAGCAATCATTAAATGAAATTAGTTTTTGTACTAAAAAAAGTAGAAAATATGAAATGAAATTACATGTCAAAAATTTATATACTGTTTGCTTGTTGGGGGCATTTTGCGTATTTTATTTTAATTTTTCTCATTTTTTTTTGGAATGAATCTCAAAAATCTCTAATAATCTATCTTTCTGCAATGTCAATAGGAACAAAAATTAGTATTAACCAAATTAATTGCAAGTTTTCAGTAATCAAAATATTAAAATTTAACTCACCATTATTCTTGCATCTGTTTGGTAAATCTTTGTTATACTACTTTTTTTTGTCAGCTGGGACCAAAGAGTTGTAAAAAATCCACTCTTCTGTGGAGCAATTGAATACCAGCAAGGTCCAGTGAAATCCCGATTCGTCGGCACTATGTTTGTGATTGATCGGGAAGAACATGTACTGCACGTCAGCTGTCCAGTTTTTCAACAGCTTCTGCTTGATGAAATGACCTTCCAGATCTTCAATTTTATTACAACACCGTGCTGCGGACAAAAAAAAAATTTAAATCAAATACAAAATGAATTAAAAATATAACAAAAAATTATAAACTGCGACCTTAGTCGCACTATATTATTTAGTCGCACAGCTCCGACCTTGGTCGCAGGTCGCAGCTGTTACATTTTGTCGCAGTACCTGAGTTAGTAGCAGTACATTTTAATTATAAACTGCGACCTTGGTCGCAGCTCCGACCTTGGTCGCAGGTCGCAGCTGTTTCATTTTGTCGCAGTACCTGAGTTAGTAGCAATACATTTTAATTATAAACTGCGACCTTGGTCGCAGCTCCGACCTTGGTCGCAGGTCGCAGCTGTTTCATTTTGTCGCAGTACCTGAGTTAGTAGCAATACATTTTAATTATAAACTGCGACCTTAGTCGCAGTACATGTGTTAGTAGCAGTACATTTTAATTATTCACTGCGACCTTAGTCGCAGTACATGATTTATGCCTACACAGAGATAGAGAATATTAGTAATCTTTTCCAGAGTTAATATTACATTAAACCGTAAAAAGTAGATTTTTACCCAAGCTTCGCTTCGAAAGAATATGCTTTTTAATCCTTCTCTTTTCTCAAGATGCTGCATGTAGAAATGAATTACATTTGCATCTAAGTCTCTACTGAACATCAGGTCCTCAATGTCATTCCTTGAAATGATGATTGCATTATTGGTATCCTGATACGCAGTAGAACTGCAAGATATTCAAACAAAGTTAGTAATTTAATTGTTCTTATATAAAGGTATAACAGAAATTTTTTTGATATGAATTAACTTACTCAGAGTAGGACTTGTCGAAGAAATGTTTTATAAGAGCTTGTTGATGGGGCTGCAGAATTCTGTATGATGTGGTTTCGGTCAATTCTCTCGATTTTGGCTCAGTGGAGGAAATCTCTTTGTCGCCAAAACCAGCGGTAGAACTCACAGCCGCAGGCTGTAGAAGAGGATTTTCATTTTTTTTTCTTCTTCTGTTTTGGATAAACAAAGTCGGAGTCATCGCGATCTCTTTCAGCGCGCTTGCGTTCTTTGACTCCCCTTTCTATTGTTCCTTTAGAGGTTTCCAAAACAGCTTCTTTTGAGGATTGCTTCTGAGGCGGAGTATGTTCTTGAATTTCTTCTTCAGAAGCTCTATCTCTTTGGATTTCTTGAGTCATTTGACTTAATTCAGAGAAAAACTTGGCACATCTTCTCCAGTAATATTTAAAATAGACTCAGAACCCATGATTTTATCCTCTTCCAGTTTTTTTTTCTTCTCCTCTTCAGCCTGCTTCTCCATCTGCTCCTCATTCTTTTGTTCTCCATCTGCGCCTTCCTCTTCTTCTTCTCATTCTCTTCCTCCTCCCTCCTCCTCCTCTCCTGCCCCTCCTCTTCCCTCCTCCTCTTCTCCTTCTCCTGCTCCTCCTTTTCCCTCCTCTTCTCCCTCTCCTCTTCTTCCCTCATTCTCCTTTCATTCTCCTCCTCTTCCCTTCTTCTATTCTCCTTCTCCTTCTCCTCCACTTCTCTCCTCCTGTTCTCCTTTTCCTTCTCTTCTTCCCTCTTCTTCTCCTTCTCTTTCTCTCCTCTTCCCTCTTCCTCCTTTCATTCTCCTCCTCTTCCCTTCTTCTATTCTCCTTCTCCTCCACTTCTCTCCTCCTGTTCTCCTTTTCCTTCTCTTCTTTCCTCTTCTTCTCCTTCTCCTTCTTCGCAGCAGCGGCTGCTCTCAGCAGCTCTTCTTCTTCCTCTTCTTTAACCTTTAATTTCCTCTGCTGCCTTTTTTGTTTTTCTTCTCTTTTTTCTCTCCTTTTAAATTTTAATTCAGCCTTGAGTCTTTTCTCAGTCTCCATATTTTCAATCTTTTTTCAAGCTGAGAAACATAATCTCTCAAGTGCTGATTTGCAGACCTCAATCGTTTTTTCTTCTGCTTGAACATCCGGTGGAGGTGGCAAATAACCTTCAAAATTGGGTTCTTGCTCACTCGTTTCAGCCGGTTCTGGCTCCTTTTCCGCCGGGATGTCAGCCTCATTACATGTATGGCCTCCTTCATCTCCTTCACTTTCACCTTCTTCTTCTTCTTTTTCTTCACCTTCATCTTCTGCTACTTCTTCTTCCTCATCCTCTTCCCCTTCAATAGGAAGGCCAACCATATTTTTTTCATCATTAGAGATGTTGGCCATTCGACTCAAAATCTGAAAATAAACAGAAAAGGTAAGCTAAAAATAAAACAATGAAATAATGATACTGCGACCATGGTCGCAGTTTATTTATGAAATATTTTGGATAAGGATGCGACCATGGTCGCAGTATGTTTGTCATGCCAAATTTATCTGCCAAGACATGCAGCTCAACACTGCGACCATGGTCGCAATTCTGTTGAAAAGGGTATTTTCCAAGAGAATGCGACCATGGTCGCACAATATTTGTCAGGCAGAAAATGAACTGCGAAAGGTGGCTCAATACTGCGACTATGGTCGCATTTTATTTGTACTACCATAAAAAAAAGTTTAACTTACAATATTGCTGTCAATCTTTTTTAGATCAACTTCAAGTAGAGATCTGCTAATATTTTGGAGGTCCCATCTTACTGCGCGTGGTGTTTTTTCCTCCAAACCAGACCTAGCTGCTCAAAAATAGGTGCCCTCTCACACAGCCAATACTGCAAAAATGAAAATTAAATTAGTTTCCACAAATTTTTCTCAATTTATGGGTAAATTTCATACAATGTTGTCCAAATTTGAGATTTGTACTTACATAATTTGCACTGAGCATCCTTGCAGCTCGTACGTGCTTTGCCTGAAGATGTCCATTGAGTCAATCAGGAATTGCCAAACAGCTTTTGCCCAGCATATTGTCCTCATCAGTTGCATATTGGCAATCTGTTCTACAATATACCACGGCACCGTGCATTTACTGCCAGAGAAGAAAAGAGTGGCCGACATGTATAGGATGACTAATGTGTAAAGTCTTGAGCTGCAAGTCTATTTATGTCTCTTATAATTTCATTTATAGACAATTTCTGCTCAGATTGTTCATCCGGTGTCACATCTAATATATCCCTCTTCCTTCTCTTGACAAGAAGATCATCCAAAGCATCTTCAATAGATACTTTGTGATCTTCTTTATATTGGGGAAAAAATGTTTTATAACACCTCTATCTTTCATCGTACATGTCTTATTCATCACAAAATCTGCCCCATTGACAGGTAGACCAAAAGTTAGGGCAACATCCTCCACTGTTAACTCAATCTCTTTGCCCCCAATTGTAAAGGTCTTTGCATTCCTGTCATACTGGTCTAAAATACGCAGTACGGCAACGTTTGATTTTAGAGCCTTTTCAGTCCCAAATTCTTCATTGTAGAACGCCATGAAGATTGGGCCAAATGGGGTATTCTTCATCGCCTCTACGAATCAGGCTGTATGTACTTTTAAATTTCTTCATTAACTGGCACATTGGTTTTTGCTTGATCTCAGTGAACGAACCTGTATCTGTTGTTTACCTACGTAGGAAGAAAAATTAAACACTTTAGACCATGATTATTTAAAAATTATAGGAATAAAAAGCATATTTGTTTTTTAATAAACTGCGACCTCGGTCGCAGTCATGCATTGCAAAAAAAAAAACAACTAGAACCAGGACTACACTGCAATCTAGGGTCGCACTACATGTACTGCGACCAAGGTCGCACTGCGACCAAGGTCGCATAGGACTACAGTACAATCAGAACAGCTGCGACCAGGGCCAACACTGCGACCAAGGTCGCATAAGACTACAGTTCAAAAAGAAACAACTGCGACACAAGTTTGATAAAAACATATTATTTAAAATAAATAAACTGCGACCTTGGTGAAGACTTGAGACTACAACTCTTATTTAAACAACTGCGACCCCATGTCGTCAGTATGTGAGAAAAAAAAGTAAATTTCATATACTGCGACCTACGTCGCATTCGTCTACAAGGAAAGGTAAAAAAAAAAAAATCCAAAGTCGCACAGATCTGAACTGCGACACAGTAAAATAGAAGTAAATAATAAAAACTTTCAAAAAATTGGACCTTTATCGTCTAAAGTTTGAAAATCTCTTTCGTATTGCGACCATGTTTCCAATATTTAAAAAAATTTAAAAAAACATACGACTTCAGAAATAAATCTTGAAAAAATTTAAAACTATTAAAATACACAAACCCTAAAATTTTTTGAAAATATCAATTTTGTAGTACCTTTTTCGACGGATGATTTCTTAGGCGCCATCAGTTGCAAATATTTTTTTTCAAAAACGGATGAAATTTTTGAAGGAAAAGAACTAATTGGATCAGAACTGCCGGTTGAAGTTTTAGAGCTGTAAATTTTTTTGAAGACAATTTTTTACAATAAGGTAAAAGGTTGTGATGGAGGGTATTTTCGGAAAATATAATGTTGAGGTGACTGGCATTAATTGGGCGGAATTTTACAGGATTTTGTCCGCCAAATTTTTTAACAGATGTGGGGCGGTGATGTTGCCACGCCCGCAGCTGAGAAAACTCTCTCAGCCCGCAAGCTGAGGTACAGTAAGCCCATATATATATATAATATATATATATATATATATATATATATATATATATAATATATATATATATATTATATATATATATGAGAAAAATGTATATCAGTCGCCGGCTGAGAGTCTCTCTCAGCCTGCGTTGACGTGGCACAATGTTAGCCACACCACTAAGTTGCGGCCCACTTATTGGAATAAGTTAAATTACTAAATACCCCTCGATAAAAGGTACTTGTCCCGTAATTGTTTATTATTATTTTTTCCCTATTTCTTTTACCGCTCTTTGTCAGATTTAGGGTTTCATTTTCTGCCATAAAGTTGTTTCTGAAAATAGCGATTTCTGGATCACGGTTTTTATTTTATCAATTTTCCCCGCAATTTCTTAAATGTAAAAGATTTTTATTTTATCATAATAATAAATTGTCAGATAAAATTAAATTTTGTGACCATAGTCGCAGTATGAAATTTCATCTTCAAACGATTTGTTTTACAAGACATCGGTCAAAGTCGCAATACAATTAAAATTTATTAAAAAAAGACTGCGACCTTGGTCGCAAAAATGAAAAATAAGTTCAAAAAGACTGCTATTATATAAGACTGCGACCAACGTCGCAGTCTTCAGTCGCAGTCTTCTAATCATCTTAATTACTTAACTTTCGAGACAATTTTTACTGCTTCAATTGACTATATCTCTTGTTTCATAGAAGGCGACCATGTTCGCAGTATCCTATTTAGATTACTTAATAAAAAATACTATAACCAAGGTCGCATTGTTACCAAATAAAACATTCTCAAAGAGACTTGCTGTTACATAAGAGTGCGACCGAAGTCGTAATCTTCTAATCATCTTAATTAATTAACTTACGAGATATTGTCACTTCTTCCATTGACTGCGACTCTTATTATATAAGACTCTTGTTTCATAAGAATGCGACCATGGTCGCAATATCCTATTTAAATTATTTAATAAAAAATACTATGACCAAGGTCGCAGACTGCTGTTATCTAAGACTACGACCAATGTTGCAGTCTTCTAATCAACTTAATTACTTAACGTATGAGAATTTGGTCGCTGTTTTATAAAACTACGACCACGGTCGCAGTATCGTATTTAACTTAATTAATAAAAAAGACTGCGACCCTTGTCGCAAAAGTGGAAAAAGTTACACAATACTGCGACCAAGGCGCATTTAAAATAAAATAAATTTCAAAAGTGAAAATGACGTTAAAAAATAATGCGATCGTGATCACAGTGCTCTTAACAGTAAAAAGATTTGGGAACTTGTTAAAAAAAATTTTTAAATCTTAAATATTATTTTTCACAAACTGCGACTTCTATTGCAGTTCTGAAAACAACAAATTAAAAAAAAGATTTTAAGTCGCAACAAAGTGATTGATTATGATTAAAATAGATTTCTAAAAACTAAAAATTAAAAATTAATGTGATCATGGTCGCACTCTTTTAAAAAAATTTAAAATGTTTTTGAAATTAGAAAGTTCAAAATTTAATAAAAACTCCATTTTAATCGAAATTTTCGGTTTAGTTTTTATAATTTAGAAAATTAAACCACTGAAATCAAAAAATTTTAGCGACAAGACAGCGATCTAAAGCGAATTGATATTAAAAAGGTGAAAAGTTCTTTAAATACAAAGTTTTGAAAATTTTCTGAAAAAAACCATAAAATTTTTGTTAGGGCACCTAATAATCTAGAGTTTCAAGTTTTTTTTATCTTTTGCGACTGTTTGCTTTCTTTCTGGTCATCTTGATCAGATCTTATTTTATAAATTTAAATTTTGGTGTGGATGATTTAGAAATTTAGAACTCAAGATTACTGAAACTGATTTTGGTTTGAAAAACTCAAATTTTTAGAACTATATTTTTTTGGGGGGGAGTAGTTTCTGGCCAGGTTTACAGTAAAACTGAGAATATTTTTAGTTATTCGGCAGTTGTAAAGTGATTGATAATCTTTTGAGCGAGATGTTTTGTCTTTCTAACGCCTACTATTCAGACATACTGCTGATATAACGTCACGTCACGCCAGCTGAGAAACACTCTCGGCTAGCGGCTGAGGTACAGAACCCCATATATATATATATATATATATATATATATATAATATATATATATATATATATGTATATCAGTCGCCGCTGAGAGTCTCTCTCAGCCTGCGTTGACGTGGCACAATGTTAGCCACACCACTAAGTTGCGGCCCACTTATTGGAATAAGTTAAATTACTAAATACCCCTCGATAAAAGGTACTTGTCCGTAATTGTTTATTATTATTTTTTCCCTATTTCTTTTACCACCTTTGTCAGATTTAGGGTTTCATTTTCCTGTCATAAAGTTGTTTCTGAAAATAGCGATTTCTGGATCACGGTTTTTATTTTATCAATTTTCCCCCGCAATTTCTTAAATGTAAAATATTTTTATTTTATCATAATAATAAATTGTCAGATAAAATTAAATTTTGTGACCATAGTCGCAGTATGAAATTTCATCTTCAAACGATTTGTTTTACAAGACATCGGTCAAAGTCGTAGTGCAATTAAAATTTATTAATAAAAAGACTGCGACCTTGGTCGCAAAAATGAAAAATAAGTTCAAAAAGACTGTTATTATATAAGACTTGCGACCAATGTTGCAGTCTTCAGTCGCAGTCTTCTAATCATCTTAATTACTTAACTTTCGAGACAATTTTCACTGCTTCAATTGACTATGTCTCTTGTTTCATAAGAATGCGACCATGGTCGCAGTATCCTATTTAGATTACTTAATAAAAAAATACTATAACCAAGGTCGCATTGTTACCAAACAAAACATTCTCAAGAGACTGCTGTTACATAAGAGTGCGACCGAAGTCGTAATCTTCTAATCATCTTAATTAATTAACTTACGAGATTATTGTCACTTCTTCCATTGACTGCGACTCTTATTATATAAGACTCTTGTTTCATAAGAATGCGACCATGGTCGCAATATCTATTTAAATTATTTAATAAAAAATACTATGACTAAGGTCGCAGACTGCTGTTATCTAAGACTGCGACTATGGTCGCAGTATCCTATTTAGATTACTTAATAAAAATACCATGACCAAGGTTGCAGACTGCTGTTACATAAGACTGCGACCTGCTGTTATATAAGATGGGACCATGATCGCAGTATCCTATTTAGATTACTTAATAAAAAATACTATGACCAAGATCGCAGACTGCTGTTACATAAGATACTGAGACCATAATTGCAGTATCCTATTTAGATTAATTAATAAAAAGA